>BMAV01017606.1:24847-36192 GCA_019973955.1 Trichonephila inaurata madagascariensis | reverse complement strand
CCTATTTATTCGTGAGTCACGCATTTTATGTACAACAGTACAAAGATCGAGTGTTCGGATGCGCTCTAAGGCTTATTGAACGATTAAAACTCTGAACACAGAATCAGACGGTTCTTGTAAATGTGGAAGTTGTAAAACCTTTTATAACGACAAAGAATGCTTCTCCCCTTGATTATTGTTGATTCTTCAGTTGTTGGTCATTATTGATTATCACATGCCTTTTTGGTGTAAGAAAACGTAGAAATGCACATCTGCCGTCTTGGAAATCTTCCAAGGTTGCTTTCAAGTAGCTGAAAAACCTCTCAAGTAGGCTCTTATATTGCCGTAATAAATCTTTAGGAAGGGCATTTCCTTTTCTGCTAAATTGTCGGACGTAGTATAAGTAGAAAATATTGCAACCAAGCCCTCCAAAAAGTCACTCTTCTACTTTGCGATTGTTATCAGGAGAATTAACCCTCCGGGTGGTTTGCTTCCTCCTGAAAATACATTCCGAAAGCGTTTACTTTAATTTTGCAATCTCCTTCAAAAATGCAACAGGCTTCATTCCTTTCCCCTTTTTAAATCTTGGGAGGTCGAAGGGGGACGATTTTATGACTTAGTTCGGCCTCTTTGTTAAGTGAGACCTAAAGATAACCCGTTTACAGCTGTTAAGTTGCCTTGAGCAATCTTGTTCGAAAGTTGTAGTTCCACTTGGTTCTTTTCTCGATATGTTCAGTCACAGTAAAATTAAAACAAAATAAAGGGTAAAAAAAAAAAGAAATAATAAACGGCGTGTTAGAAGTCGAAAAATAATTATATTTTCCTCAAAAACAAAATTTATTTTTCTGTCATTTTTAAAAATTAAAAAAAAAAGTTGAAAAAAAATTAATTTTTGTATTGCTATTTGAACCAGAAAAAAGCATCCTGTATTCATTTTTGAATATGAGAGTAAAAATACGCGCTCACTTTCCTGTTTTTAAAAAGGTAATGAGGTGAAAAGAATATAAAAAAGGCCCTATCTCTTTTTTTAAACAATAAGAGAATAAATTGTACATACAGTGATATACATACTATGATTATATTTATGAAATAAAACCGATCTTTCTCTGTTGAATTATATTTTTAATTTAAAATAACATAAAAAAGGATTTCAATACTTTTAATTTATTTAAATTTAAATCATATAAATGATATTTTTATGTTAAATGAATATTTTTCGGAATAAATCTAAATATTCATTTCCAGTGCCCTCTTTTTCGAACTTCTTGTATTAAATAGAAATATCTTCTCTACATCGGCATTTGTGATGGATAACACACATTCAGTCAATAATTTTTATTTTAATGGGGGATATACTTTTTCTTCAAATGCGCGTGACAATATTATTTCTAACCATTTTCTACTGAAATTTAATTTTTTATCTTTCTGTTTCTTTTATTACAAGGAAAATTGTCATTGATAACTACATTTTCCTACAATTGAGTCATTACAAATTCTTTTGTGAGAAAAAGTTCTCCCCAATTAATTTTGTCTTTCAAAACAGTACACTTAAAACAATTTTGTTCAGTGAAGTTAACCGACAATTCCACAATGTATCCATACCAAATTTTAAAAACAATTTTAACATTTTGAAATGTATCCTGTATTAAATTTTTTGAGTATACACAAATATTGCCTGCTGGGGGGAAGTTCCAAAATTTATTTACGCAAATACAAACGCAGTTTTAATATAATTCTTAAAAATGCAATTATCTCTCTATAATCGAAATTTTGGGAATATTTCCAAAAATTTTTAGTTTTTTTTTTCAAAAACTACTACAATTTTATTATGAAAATTAATGCTATTTAATTTTTAATTATTTAATTATGTTTGAAAATTTTTATTTCGTTTTTTAGAGAATGTGTATGTATGTGACCTATATAATAATTCGAGATTTATTCAATTTTTTAGGTGTATTGCTTGTTGTGAAAGCTGGACTTAACCATGTTTTCTAGTAATAAATTTCAATCCATCAGTGCAAAAGGGGCCCGTAGATCTTCTTCGCCCAGGGCCCGAAATGAGCTTACATCGACACTGAGAGAGCTGCAAAAAAAATTCAAGTTTTGCAATAATTTCAAGCATTTGTCATATTAATGAATACTGTCAAATTTACTTTATTAATGAATTTTTATTCAAAAATAATTGTGCTGCACAAAGGGGAAAATTCACAATCAGAGCTTGCTATAAGAAAGCAGAAAAACTTTGTTAGAGCACTAATTAGCATCAAGAAAACTGAAAACAAATGTTCTTTTATGCACAACGCTCATATTAAATTCGATTAACATATTAGTTATTTCAGATGTTTTTAACATCGGAGCATATTTTAATATTAAAAATTTGTTAAACGATATAAAAATAATGCAGACACATTTTATATTCCTTATTTTTTAATACTTTCATTCATTTTAAAATAGCATTAATTTTTTGAAAAACATGTACGTGATTAGATAAGTATTTATGTGTTTTATCAATTAACGTTTTCAAGGGTTGACTTTTTTAACCCTTAAAAATTGTTTTATTTTCTCAAAAAGAGGGGAGTATTAATTATTTTAATGAATGCATTTGAGTTTTTTTTCTCACTAATAGTAAAATTTAAAATATTATGGCTTTTTCTAAGTAACACATAGTTTATATATATATATATATATATATATATAAAGGAATACAAACTTCTTAAACTTTTTCGAATTGGTATGAAAATTATAGCATTTCGTTTCAATTGTTCTAAATATAGAGATAATATTCCTTTGTCATGTTCAAAGGACTTTTACATAACAAGTGAAACAAATTCAACGGGCGGGTAACGACAAGTATTTTTATATAATTAATCGCTGAACAGAACTCATTATGTTTCTTATTTCATACGAGCTGAAGATGTTTAATTATAACTGTTGTGACGAAGCATACCTCTTCCCCCTATTTTCCAACAGATCCCTTGCCGACAGAAGTTGCGAAAATTCCAGGCATTTCCCTAATTGCTGGGAAGGAATTTCGTAACTGGGTGGTCGAGTTTCGGCACCTTTTTTCCCAGCTGACCGGACTGTCAAAAAGAGGCGCCTTATCATTGTGTATTCATTTTCCCACAACTCGTTGACGACGGCGCGTCTGAGAACGTACAAAGGTGCACCCAGCCTATGCGCTTCTTTGAGACTAGCGAACAGGAAATGAGAACCATTTGGTGCGGCAGAAGGGTAAGAGATCAAGGGAGCCGAGACCGGAAGGCGGCAGAAGAACGAGAGGGATTGAGGCCGACAAAGAGATGAGATGTGGATGACGAGGAGAAAGAGAAATGATATAAAGAGGGCGAGAGAGTCCGAAGAGAAAGAAAAAAGACTGGATTTTATTAAGGGAGCCGTTCGGACGTCCCTTGAGCGATAGGAAGAGCGATAACGAGCCCGTGAAGTACAGCGGTCTCCTGGCTTGGAAAATCAGGGAACGGGAGAGAGTGCGAAAGAGACTCGAAATCGTTACAGACCCTTTTGATATTGAACTGTAAAAGAATATACCATTTTTTTTTTGGATGATTTTCATATTGAAATAAATAGTTATCCAAGAGCTGAGTGAAATCATTACACTGTGGATCTTTTATATAAAATGATTAGTTAAAAAATGAAATCTAAAGATAATCTGTTTAAGACACGCTTTTCTAAAGTGTTGCCCCAAAGCCTTTAAAATGCGCCCAAACACGTTATTAAAATTTTTTAATTTACATATTTTTATTTAAAAAATAGATGTTTGCAATATTTTTCATATTATTATCGATTCGTTGACATCTATTTTGAAAGAAAAATTTAAATAAAAACATCTTAGTATGCCTTGAGAATTTACGTTTTGAATTATGTGTGTATCCACTCGACGGTGAATTTTTTGAAGAATTACAATATTTGTATGCAGGATATTGCATTGTGTATTTTAATTCCCTAATCCTTTTGACCAAGGGAGCCCTGCACAGAAAAAGGAGTCCTCGAAAGTTCGCCAAAAGATCACTGGCAAACATCTTGAAAATGTATTAAGAATTGCACCCTCGTCTGTTGACCCCGACATCTATTTGCTTGTTTAACAAAAGCAAATTCATCCATTTCATTAATTTGGATTTTTCCCTCTTTATAAAATCAAAACTAAATGAAACGAAACTTTTTACAAATTTAAAATAAATATGTACCTATACATATCTATAATTCTAATTTTTAAAAAAAATTTATAAAAAAGAAGTTAATTTATTTTAGTAAAATTACATAAAGTTAATTTTTATTTCAATTTGTTGAAAAAATATTGTATGTGTAGCCCAGCAATTTTTATTTTTTTAATTTTTGCAATGTTGTCTTTAAACGGTCATAATTTACACGAAGAAAAAGAAATTAACAGTATAACATGAAGGGTAGCTTTCAAGTACTCGAACCACTCCCCTATACTTGATTTATTATTGTCGCTGCTAAAAATACAATGAAGAGCCGTTGGGGAGGGGTTAAGCAGTTAGCTGCCTCTTCGCCATATTCACGAAAGGAGATTGAGCTTCTCTGCGGGAAGCACTTTTCCCCTTAATATTCCGGAACTCACATTTAAGCAGAGATAACAAAGTGCTTCTCTATACAGCCGTCATGCGTCCCATAATTGCTTACGCTTGTCCCGTCTGGGGTTATGCTGCTAAGACTAATATAAATATTTTAAATACTGTGCAAAATTCTTATATTCGAATGGTCGTAAAAGCTTGTCGCTATATGCGAAATGATTACATTAACAAAGCTCTAAAAATCAATAGTTTCAAAGCTCACATTCAAAAAGTTGCCATAAATTTCTTCAATAACTTGCAGTTTACAAACAATGCAAACATGATTAATTTAGATGTTTATAACTGCAATGACGATACCAAAAGGCCGAGAAGAATCCTACTGGATTCCTACAACCCGCCTTAGGTACTTTATCCTCGCAATAATTATGTAATTATTGCACCCAAGTAAACTTTTAAATTTTTAATTTTTTCTTTTATTATTTTTCTATCTTTTACCCCACTGGACAAGCGTATTCCACTTTCTACTTTTTAAAATTTTACTTATCCCCATGGGCAGCCAGCCAGAGGCTATACTCACTTCCACCTCCAACCAATGAGAGAGCACCCAGATAGCTCTCAGCCAAGTAAGAACATTCCACGTCTTGAAGATCACCTTAAGCCCCTTCTCCCGGATTCCACCGTCGCAGCCAATAGCCTGCATGCTACATCGCAGACTGTGTAATTCCACGAAAGTCAAGCCCCACTTCAAAGACTCTTAAAGATATGGGATTGAGGACTGTGTTTCAGTCCAGATGCCCAAAAATAGACTGCCATCCATCTGCGGGAAGCAGGTTCTCCAATAATCCATCAACTTATTATCTTCGACAGAAGAAATGTCCCTATATTGCAAACGGGTACTGCGTCGCATTTGACCTCTAAGGCTCCCTTCACACCAAACGACTCCGATTCATTCACCATCAAACTTGTCTGATCGACCAAGATTCGGCTTCGTAATTTCCCGTTCAAATAAGCTAAGATTCGCTTCCCGCATTCACACCAACCGAAACCGGTTCAATCCACCGTCATTCTGACTTACGCGTGATTCGGCAGGTCAGATTTTCTTCACTCAATCACCAGCCGCCGGGAGCTATTTCTTAAAGAAAAAGCGTTCAAACAAATAGAGTGTTTATTTTTATTGTTTTTTAAGTTATTAGTCATTTTTTCACATAAAGTTTCTATTAAAGAAACTGATTTCAAATGTTTGAAGATAATGAATTTCTCTGTTAGGGTTAGCATATGAGTTTGTTTTTATGCCAATAGATGGCGCTTATATTTTTAGTATTCATAGTATTCTTTTTCTTTATGTAAACTAACTCTAGTTTTTGTCGCCGAGTGTTTAAGCTATATTTTATCCCTGTTAATCTTGCGCAAATAATAAAATTAATTTTGCATGTATTATTTTATTCAATTTTAGATATTTGGAAACTTCATTCTTTACTTTTTAATACTTTAAAGCAAAATGTGTGTTTTTTGGGGGGGGAGAGGGAATATTCTGAAGGATGTTTGAAATAGCTTCAAAGATCAATTTGATAACAATTTATTTAATTTTGGGAGAGAAAAAAATTAAATATTTATAAGAATGCTAAAATAAAACACCAATATTGTCGATAATTTTAATTTTTTAAAAAGATTCCATTTTATTACAACATAGATCTGAAATTTTGTTATTTGAAACAAACTAAATGTAAATTGCATGTAAAATTTTTTAATTCATTAATGTATTAGAAAACCACTTTTAAATACATAATCAAAAAAATAGTTGTTACATGCTACAAAATCTGTAGTATATAACAACATTCGAAATGCCTTTTAAAAACATTAGATATATTATTTGTAAAAGTAATTGCATTATAATATAGTTACAATACATATTTATTATTTGTTACTACTTTTCAGACTATAATTATACTTCATACTAACAGGCAAAATATAAAAAAATAAATAAATAAAACCGTTCTTATATTTTTTGTTTTATGTATTTCAATTTGAAAATAAATGAATAAAGATACAATGGTGAAATTAATAGCTTAAAACGTTCATCTTCTTAAAACATTAAAAACAGCATCCATGTTCGACAGTAACTGATGGAAGAATGAGTGACCCGTGGCGGTGTGAAGGCAAATCTTTGTTCATTCGAAATCGCTGTGAATTGGAAAGATCGCTACAGACTCGGAATAATCGTTTGGTGTGAAGGGAGTCTAAGATAAAAAACGACCCTTCTCTATTGTTCAAGCAAAAACTGTTCGCCGTGAAAGTTTCAATAGGATCCCTGTTTCTGATAAGAATCTCTCGTTGACCATTCCATCCGGTCACTGTATGTATCCCTTCCGACCTGTATGATTCTTCCGACAAACAGCGATCTTTGTAGCTGGCACGTAATAAAATAGAAAACCATTCCATGTCCATTTCTCTTTCTCCTCCTCCCCCCGCCCAAAGAGAGTGTGGAATGATTCGCTTTTGCGCGTCTGGGTATTTTTGCGTAAATTTTCAAATAAATAAAGAATTGGCTGATTTTAAAGCTAGTACTTTATTTACTGTCTATGAGAGTTAATATTTCAGTAATTTAACCAATTTCAACTGTAATTAAAGACAAAATTACAATTTAATTAGTTTGAATATCGATGTAAAAATTAAAACAAAATTTACATACTTACTTTGGAAAGATATTTAAATTCATGTGTTCCTTAACTCACAACTTTCTAAAAAAAGTTATTGCATATTTAAAAAAAGTATGGAAATATCAAGAACTCAGAATTGGATTTTAAATATATTTTAATACTATTAAAGGCTGAAAATTATACTAACAGTAAAATTTTGAATGTGAAAAAAAGAATGTTTAAGAAATCACTTTTCTCTTTACAAAGCAAAAATAAGCGTTTTAATCAATACAATTTAGATTTTTTCAGAGATCATAGCCTATCTTAATAATACCTATAATGAAAGAGGAGGAACAACTTTTCGATAGATCAACACAGATTCGGCATTAAAATCTAAATTTACGCAAGAACAGTTCCTAAATTTTAGGTTGCAAAATACACGGGATTTGTTTTACAGTTTAAAGATTTTAATGCCCTCCAGAACTATGCATTTAAGTAAAAAACATTTCTCAATGTATCTGCAAGCAAAAAAATAATAATAATAATAATAATATTAATAATAATAATAAAAATTAAAAAAAATGATACATTGAATAGGTTGATTGATTATTAACGTCGCACTGTTTAGCTACACTAGGGCTTTTGGCGACAGACCACGTAATTTTGAACCATGGTCAAGTGACGTGGACAACACCTGAGCTGGCACCGCCCTCTCCTAACTACCACACCACACCAACGGGAGGACGTTTCAGCTCTCGACAGATTTAACGTGCATTACATTGAATAGGAAATGGGATTGCAGATAATTTCAAAAGATCTAAACTCTTATAGTTTCTATAAAAAAAAATGGATAGACATATCCCAGTTACTGAATATAACGCATGGGTAGGTGACACTTGGATCAAAAATTAATATTATTAGTGAGTATAAATTATATTAAAAAATTACAAAATGAAATTTTTTAATAAAAAATACAATACTTTTTTAAAATTGTCTTTACATGAAGTACTTATAATACACATGTTGATCTACTTGAAATATTATTTTTTAAACAGTATTCTTTTTAGTGTTTGTGTGTGTGTGGAATGGTTTCCCCCCAAATACCTTATAATTCTTAGGGCTTCGTGAATTTAAAAAGTTTGAATACCATTGTGATACATAAACTGGTTCGCTAACTTGTGTTATCCTAGCTCAGTGCTTCTCAAAGTTGCAATACTCGCAACCCAATATTCAATCATTATTTCCACCGCCCCCCATACGATAAAAATGTACTGAACTCAATAATACTATACTTTGACGCCAAAACTACGATACGACTTTAACCTCTTAATATAAACGTCCCCTCTGTATAAACGTCCCGCTAAGCCAAAGCCTTTATTTCTTCAGACGTATATATACGTCTTTCCGAAGAACGATTTTTTTCTGTGCACTGCTATCCGTAAAATTATTCCAAGGCTTTAGAATGCAATAAAAGGTCCTTGACAATGTTTGCGAAGGATTTACTTATTCCAGATTATTTGTGCTCCTTTATTCCTCCCCCCTCCCCCAATACATCACATATGCGGGCCTACGTGGAAAACGGTTGGCATTGGGAAGCAAATAGCGAAACTTATGATCGGCACAGTGAAGGTTTAATTATAAACCGTACAAAAATTATCAAGATGAGTGCTAATTTTTGTTATAAATTATATATATGACAAACCCAAGGGTCACTGGTAACTAATAAACTTGTTTTTAACTTAGAATTGTTAAATTAATTATAAAATACATTGAGTAGCACTGATATATTTAGAAGTGTAATATGTCAGTGTAAATGTGTCTTTTATTTTTAATTACGTCAGAATGTATTTTGTTTGTTTACCTTCAGTAAATTAATAATTTTTTAAAATAATCTTTTGTTCTCGACTTTTCAATAGGCTCGCGCCCCCCTTGTAGAGTTGTCACGCCCCCCAAGGAGCGCGACCCACAGTTTGAGAAACACTGTCCTAGCTTGTACAAAATACCACCTAAGAACCCGTTTCATGTTATAATTAAAACTTGCAGAAAATCACATAATCGACTTTTGGTAAAATCAAAATTCAAATCCCAACTCAGCTGCGGCTCTTAAAAAAACAATAAAAGATACAAAAAATATTTTAATATAAAATAAAAATTAATGTTCTTACTAAATATATAGAATTATTCCTTCAAATGTAACTTTTTATACCCAGGAGTATGTTACAGAAACCTTTCATGAAATGCAGTTTTCTAGTTCATAAAATAAAGTTGAAATGAAAAAAAAAAAAAAAAATGGAAATGACTAAATTTAAGGAACTAGATAATAAGTATTATGAAAGATTGTTGGTTTCCCTTGAATAAATGACCTGATTCGAAAATACTAAATTATATTATATTTTAATTGCGTGACTTTTTACAAAAAATTTTGTTTCATATTTGTTACTTCACTAAAGAATTAGAAATTTGTAGTGCTTTTATCTTAATTTTTTAATTTATTTGTTTGAATTAGAATTGATATTTGGGTTATGGAAGTCTAGCGATCTGATCTCAAACTGTCGGCTTGCTATCGAGCCATGTGGTTGCAGTAGTCTAGTGGTCATGGTCACGAACTCGTGACCGTCATGTCATGAGTTCGAGACCTAGTACCACTAAAGCTCAGCCAAGAAAGAAGGTCCGATGCACAATAAATCTTTTGAAGCTCAATGTGTTCTCCCGTTGGTGTGGGGGTTAGGAGAAGGAAATGTTAGCTTAAATGTTGTCCTCGTCTCTTGACCGAGGTTCAGAATTACGAGGTTGGCTGCCAATAGCCCTCGAGCTGATTTTTAGAGTGACGTTAGTCACTCTCAATCAATCGAGTCACGATTTCGATTCTTATTTCTTTGAAGATCCTTCATATCAAATATTAAAATATGCTGCATTTTTTTAATAATGGAATTGATACTCACACAAATTTTTTACATAGTGTAATATGCAAGTTAGAAAAATTAAATAACTGGTGTTATATATATATCCTTGTGTGTTACTGAAATGCAGTTCAAAATTGGGAGAACCAAGATCTATCCAAATTAAAATTCATATTTGTGTGTGATTTGGAACCAGATGCTTAATTCTTTTACGGTAATGTCGCCTTTAATAAATAAGTTGTGCACGCAGAAATCTTTAATTCAAAAAATAAAATTTTGAAAATCTCTTCTATAATGTAAACATAATAGTAATCTAAAGCCGAAGCCACTTTTAAGGCTAAGACGCAAATAACTGGAGGGTGAAAAAAGAGAAAAAAATTAAAATTACAGCAAATGTACCACCACCTAGTGAATCGTGAAAAAAAGATTTCTGCCCTCAAGAGAGTAAAGACTGAAATGAGATCTATGGGGAAAAAAATAATAGTGAAACATCGGTATTTTGCTGGTATAATACTAAAGTTTAAAAAGAATCCTTGTATTACTGGAATGATTTTAATAAAATTATCTTTAGATTCTTTATACCTCTCTGTTTACACTTTACAATATTTATATTTTCTATAACATAATAAATTATACATATAATTTATTTTTAATATGCTTATAATATTTATTTAAATATATATTCTATAACATATTTATTCTAAAAAATTAAATTTAGTTAATTATTTTTAACAATTAGAGATGATTTTTTTATTTATTGTAAAATAAAGCTTATTCTGACGTTTTATATTGCTATTTGATCTGGTGAATGTGTTAAGATTTGACAATAATAATATTTATAGATTTCGCTTCAGACTGACCATCTGATCGGAACATCTGCTCATGCACCTCAGTGCCCAAAGGTCAAGTATACTTGGATGGGCACAGCAGGCCCTGACCCAAATAGGCTGTTGCGCCACTGAGTTTGAGTTCTACAGGTGAAATCTATCTGCAGGTGAATTTATGGAATTAAAAACTTTTAATACAATTTGGTATTTTCAAACCAGGTCCTTTATTCAAAGAAATATACTCCCATTTATAAAGTTTAATTCTAATGCTTTAAAATCAGTCCTTTTCTTTTTCTACTTTCTTTTATACGTTAGAATATTGCATTTCACGACAGGTTTCTGTAATACACACTCCCATCATACAAATCTGCATTCTGGTGAATAATTTTATTTGTTATTTAGCTTGCACATTAATTTTTATTTTGTGTTAAAGATATTTCTACAACTTCTATC
>BMAV01017605.1:0-18274 GCA_019973955.1 Trichonephila inaurata madagascariensis | reverse complement strand
CAATAAAACTGTTTTTTTTAGCCAAAATATCTTTTTTTATTTGTTAAGTATAAAAAACTGATGTTTTGATTGGTATCCAATTTCGGAATCGTTTTTTTAAAAAGCGCATAAATGAAAAATTTATTAAGTGCCCCTTTTGAAGAAAAAAGTGAAAATTTTTTTAAAGGGACTTTTTGAAAAAAACTATTTAAAAAAATATTTCGGCAAAAAATTAACTTAGAAAAACTTTTTTTCCCCCTTTTTGAAAATGTTTATTAAAAATATTTTGATTTAAACCCCAGACCCTTTACAGAGGCTCAACCATATTTTTGAAAAATTCACATTATTTTCAGAGTTAAACCCATTGAAAAATTTACGGCTTTTTTAAAAAATTTCTCCCCCTGTTGTTAAAAACATGGATAAACCCACTTAAGTATATTTTTCAAATTTAGTTGACCCTCCTAGGGGTCTGAGTTATATACGCAAAATATTATTATAATGGAGCTTTTTTTCACAAAAAAGAAAGAAAATGGGTTTTTTTTCTTTTTTTGTCAAAATTTTTAAATTAAATCATTTTTATTTAATACTATTTTTAAAACAATTTTTTATATGTTTTTAACAAAGTAAAAATATCATAAATTTTATCCATTTATACGCTTTTAAAATCATTTCCGAACTGTCGGATCCCCTTTTTGAAAACCGGCGTTTGCGCATTTTTAACAAAAAAAATAAGATCGAAAATTGGGGGGAGTTATAGCCGGGTAAAAAGGGCTTTAAAATAACAAAAGAGACCAAAAAAAATTTTTTACCCTATATGTATCTCGAAATACGTTTTTTTAAAAAAAAATACTTGACTTATGAATTAAAAAAAATTTTAGCTCTAAAAAAAACTATTTTTAAAAGACGGGAAAAAAATCTCAAATAAATGACGAAAACATGAGAGCAAGTATACTAATATTTGATTTTTTTAATAAAGGGGGGCGTTATACAACGAATATACCCATAAGATAAAAAAATTAAGTTAAAAAATTTTTGGGGGTTTTTTCCCCGATTTTCGGTAAGACTCCCCAAAAAGGGTTTCCATAGTTTCTTTGGACCCTTGTGACCCCTTGGGAAAATTTGGGGGGAGGGGGTGTCAAAAACGTAAGGAGGTGCGTGAAAGGCTTACATAAAGCAAAATATTTGTAACCCATTTCCATTATTATATTAAGATAAATTTAATTAGTAAGAATTTGTAAGTGTGTGCGTGAAAAAAATTAAAATTAAAACTTTTAAAAATTTTGAAGGAAAATCTTGTAGATAGGTATTTAAAGCACAAGTAATGACAAAGCATTGCCCGGTGGAAGTCGGTATGATCGTGGGTCCTCTCCCCAGGTTCACCCAAAACATTAAAAAAGAAAACGTGTTTCTATATTTTAGTGCAAAAGTCATACTTTGAATAAATACTACTTCAGATATCACGATAGTTTATTTATACTTTATTTTAACATCCAAATCTATCAGTTAGGACGTCTTAGTTAAAGTTGTAATTTTTTTTCTGTTAAACATTGCATTGCATAATAGAAAATATACCGTAACCAATATAATATAGAACATAATGTATTAGAGGGTCCTAGACCCTAGTTTTCGGTATAATAAGGAATCCACGGGTATGGTAAGCTTGGAAGCTACTGCTCTAAGCCTTTAAAATTTCTTGAAAATCCGGATCTACTTATTAAAACTTCCCTTATTTTTGTTCACATACATAACATCAAAATATTTATTAACTCATCACTAACTTCAGTTATTCCTGACAAAAACTTTAAAAAAATTTTTTTTTAAAAAGCTTCATATCATTTATATGCCTATCTTTCAGTTCGAAGGAGGAAATTCTTCTTATTATTTATTAGAGTTTTATTGCCCAATTTGGATCCCCCCGCGGTTTTGGGGATATCATCTCCTATCTACGCGACCTAGATTTGGGGGAATATAAAGAGATTTAAATTTTCCCTAATAAATCAATTTATTATTGTCTTAAATATATTGACGATGCAACCAAGTCTTACTAGAGGAATAGATAGAGAATGCTACGTAATTATCAAATTTTAAATAAAAAGCCCCTGAAACCTACTCACTACTTTATGAGAAATTAACCTCAGAATCTTTATCTACTGTAGACCTTAATGAAGTCCGTTCTATAATTAGACTTTAAATTAATCTCTTACAAATATCTCACGGCGACACACCCCGGTTTTTTGTCTCTTCTTGTATTCCTTCACATTATTCTTCCATTCTATTACATTCGGTTCATCCCCCCTATTCAACTTTTTCTTACTAACTCAGAATGCGGCCCAATATATATATATATATCTGTTAACAATCGCATATCGCGGGTTTTTCTTTAGAGAGTTGATTAAAAATCCATTTGGGCCCCCAAAAATTCCCAAGAGGTTTTAGAAGGCGCGATAAAACCCGTCCAAAAAATTTTAAAGACCCTTTTTACTTTTTAAAATTTTTATATGAAATCCAAAAGAATCTTACCAGACTTAAAGCCTCAATTTGAAAATCACAAACTTTAAAAGAAGGATTCTCACTCAAACTGTAGCATAATCTATATCTGCAGTTTGAATATCTTATCTGTTTTAATGCACTCGTAACATAGATAAGAGAGTATTAAAATTAAGTTTTGATTAACATTAATGAAGGTAATCAAAGATATGTGTGAATACGCAAGCAAGTTATATATTTGTTTCTTAAAAATATTTGTTTTAATGAAAAAAAATTCATTTAGTTTTTTATATATATATATACTTCATTCTATGTAAATGCAAGCTTCTATTTAAGTGCTAGTCATGGAGTAAACGGGTGATGGTTGGAAATTGATTCTAAGAGGAAAGCATAGTGTGAGCGACTGGTGGTCGCACTTAGTATTATTAATCCCAGAAGGAAAAGATTAAAGTTAGAAAACCACCTACGGTTGACGATTGCCGTGCCGCAGCAAGCACCGTGAGGATAGATAAGTTATTATATTTATATAGTTAAATTTAACAAGTTTTATGGCTCCTTGCTTCTCAGGTTTAGTTATTAGAGTGCATTCTCAGTATTTTTCATAAAGTCTAAGTGTTGAAAGAAATAAAAGTGTTTAACTCGAGAAATGTCAGATTCTTACTCGAACTCTCTCACAACCGCTATTGAAGAATCGTGACAAAATAGTGTACCATTGCTTATGGAGATATTGTGTAAGTTCTGGAAGAGATGCCGGTGGAGAATATCGATTCCGCATTGAACGCTGTAAAATAAACCATAACGGCTCAATTATATTAGAGTCGAGTGACTGTGCGGGCCAAGGTAGATGTTTAATTTCATCCTCGCCTTTATCAAACCAGTATTGGATAAGTCCTAATGCATGGATAGGTGCATTGTCATACTGGAAAATTCCATCTCCTTCAGGAAAGAAAGTTTCCATCATAAGATGGACATGATTAGCTAAAATTTCTCTATACTTTGTGACGTACTCACGCCAGCCTTAACATAACCCTGTTCTTTGGTGGCCAAGATTAATGGCAACTCTTTTCAACCAAAACCAAGAAGCGAAATGTGAACAAGAAATGCCAAATAAGATAGCTTTTAAAAGAACAGAAGTTTCAGTAAGTGATACCTGTAATGCTTACAGAAAAGAGACTAGAGGAATTGACAGCCTATTGTGAAGTTACCTTGCAATCAAATATTAATACAAGGTGCATACCATTGCACGCGCCCGCATGTTTCCATATATAAAGATCGAATCTAAGTTTGGATTAAGGTAGGACTGACATTTGATATTAGGATTCTGTAATATTATTAGAAGCAAGAGAAAGTGAAAATAATTATAAATTAGAGAAAGTGGTCTAAATTACGCGATTCGGTTTAACTATCACCGTGTGTAAGTTTGTTTATTATAGATTCTCGCTTATTTAAATTATAAATTGTTAGACATTTAAGTCTTCATTCTTAATAAAGTCATATTAGAATTAAAAATGTTCCTATTCCTTTGTAACCCAACACTTAAACCCCGACACCAAAGATACGGTCATAAGTGGTATCACAACTTCAACTTCAGCACTTTTCTTCCAGGGTTTGATTAAATTCAGCAGAAAACCCCGATTTGGCTGTTAATACCATGACAAAGCCACCTCCATGCTTGACAGATGGAAGGAGACAACCAGCATCATACGTTTGCGCAGGTGTCTTCCAAACGTGCAATCTGTCTTATTGTAGGAAAAGGCAGCACGATTTGTTTCGACTGAAGCTAATTCTTCCTCCATATACCAGTCGACCAAGTTCGGCGCAGTGCGACACCTTTAAGACGTATTTTAGCGAAACACCATTCTGTGTCATGATTTGAAATACTTCTGCTGTAAATGTTCTCTGTTTATGAAAGTGCCTTCTGATTTTAATCAATGACATTTAGGAATCCAGATGCTGATTGAGGTCTGAGGAAACTTTTACTGCAGTTTGCTTTTTAGACATTACAATTTGTTTCCTACAATACCTGCCTAGTTCTTTTCACTCAGCTTCTTCTTTATGTTCACTTATTTTGTTTTGTTGAAGCTTGTCTTGTTTCGTGTATTCTAGTTACATCTTGTAATACCTCCTACAATTTTAGACTCCTACAATTTGGCCTCTTTGAAAATCCAAGAGATCCGGTATTTTAAGCTTTTGAAGAAAATCTAAGAGATCAGGTATTTTACACTTTTGAAGAAAATCCACTAGGACTTAAATATAAATCCACCACATATCATCTCAGAATACATACATTTCTATTTATAAAAGAACCCTTGTAGCTATTATTATGTTTTAATACTTACAAGCCGCCTATCCGGTAAAGTGATTAGTGACGCCAACTACTGTATGTACCGTAGGACCTGGGTTCAAATCCCGGAGAAGGCATGGATGTTTGTAAATCAGCGTTTCTCAAACTGTGGGGCGCGCCCCCTTAGGGGGTGTGACAACCCTACTTGGGGGGGCGCTAGCATATCGAAAAGTTAAAAATAAAAGATTATTTTAAAAAATTATCAATTTAGTGAAAAGAAGCAAAACAAAATACATTCTGGCACATTTAAATTGACATAATATATTTATAAATGTACCTGTAATGCACTATGTATTTGATAATTAATTCATCAATAATAAATTAAGAACATGTTTAACAGTTACTAATGGATTTCATGGGCTTGTCATATACAAAATTTATTACTGCCTTGTTAATATATGCAGTTTATAATTAGAGTCGTGTTTTAGCCTTATATATGTCATGTACAATATTATTACATTCTATATATTCTTATTATACAAAATGGGGCACGATGAAAAATATGATTGAAAATTGGGTCGCAAGCATTGAAAGTTTGAGAAGCACTTTTGCAGCATGGGGATACTCTAAATGGCCGTCGAGCCGCAAGTCCTCTTGTGAGACTGGTGGAAAGGAGAAGAGAGGTGGGAGGCCTCTGACCACCCCCGATCAAATCACACTGTCACCTACATGGTGCTCAAGGCTAAGGCTAACGAAAGGCGTAAAATTCTAGCCCTTAGCCACGATAAATTTCGTGGAGCTTGATCTGATGTTACTGTCGATCAGGTGGCATAAGTAACAACACAACAGCAATAATTAAGAAGCGCATTTAAAAATGTCACTTTTATTCACAGGTATTTCTTTATTTTGATAACTACTTTACATCCACCATTATTTTGTCTACTCATGTTAATTGGAATCAGAAGTCCAAATCATGACTCAATTTATATTACGAATATCTTAAACACTGGACAATATTTTGGTTTTTCTTAAACATCTGAAACATACCCTAAGGTATCCGACTACGTTCGGAACCATGATTTTAAGAAAAGCGCATAAATGGATAAATTTTATGATATTTAGTGTCACTTAGATTAGAAAATGTATATAAAAATTGTTTCATATCAGTATTACAATAAAAATATTTAAGTACAATATTTTGATAAAATGAGCATAGAATAAACACATTTTTCAAAATAGATTTCTCTTTTGTGAAAATGCTCTATTAGTACAAGTATTCTTGCCTGTATACAGCTCAGACCTCTCTGAGTGCTCGAATTCAGAATTTTTAAATATTTCAACCTTGTGGGTTTGCCTTTATCCACGTTTTACGGCAACAGAGGTGTGAAATTTTAAGTAAAAACACCGATGTAATTATTTACCGGCAAAATCTGAAAATAATGAATTCCTAGTTGAGCCTCGTACAGAGTGCCTGATATATACAGGCAAAATATTATTATAATAGAGGCATTTTTTCACAAAAGGAAAACATTTGAAAAAAGGTTATTCTAAGTTAATTTTTTTGCCGAAAATATTGTATTTAAATCATTTTTATTGTCAAAATGTCCTTAAAACAGGCCCATACTTATATCCAATCTAAGCATACTAAATTATCATAAATATTATCCATTTATACGCTTTTGTAAAATCATGGTTCCGAACGTAGTCGGATATACGGTATCCGACTACTTGCGAAAACTTTTTTTTTTGAAAAAATGGAAATATAGGGACCTTTTTGTGATTTTTTAGATTTATTTAGTATATTTTAAGAAAAAAAATCCTAAAATTGAAAGAAAAAAATTTATTATTATTAAAATTGGAAAAAACTGGTGAAAATGGTCTAAAAATTACATAAACGGGGTCCACTCTGTACAAATATTTTATAAACATATTCTTAATTTTTTCAATTTTTATGTGCTACTTTGTTATTCATGTTTGAAATGACCTTCTGGATAAGAGATATTTTAATTTTTACAAAAAAAAACTAGAGCCCTTTATGTTAGTGATTATATAAAATTTCTTAAAAAAACAGTGATTATATTCACATAAAGGACTGTAAACTTTGAAATAAAATAGTGATTGATAAATCTGAAGGTCAAAACACTTTTACTATTACACAGAACATACACAGTACCTCAGAAGCGAATTATTTCCAAAACCTTTTGACCTAATCGCTGTCCCTGTTGAGCTTTTCTGAAAACAATACTGTACATTTTGGAATAAACGTATTTAATGTTTGACATCTTGTGTAAAGATATGGCATCTGCTCTAACCTCAAAACACTTGTACTTGTTCTAGTGGATGGAAAATAAAAAGACTTTTATATTTTTATGCCTGTTAAGATGGCTCATAAAATAAAACTATGTAAAATTTTGGAAAAATCATGATTTTAGGGTAAGTCGGATACCCTCAATCAAGAAAAAGGACTACAAGAATATCAATAATTATAAAAAAAATTTCCATGTTTCCTTTTTTTTACCATTTAATTACGTTTCACACACACACACACACATTACAGTAGAATAAATATAAACTTCCAATAAGTGAAAATGACAATAAAAGCTATGAAAGACATACCTGTACTTAGGAGATCTTCAGTATTTTCAAAACCTCAATCATGAATGACTGATACGATTTTTAACATTTCTGTGACCTGATATTTATACTTTATATTTTTCATCACATGCAAAGTGGATCAGAATTAGAAAAAAAAAACATCTTCTGATAAAAATGTTTCTTCGCAAAGTTCTAGCGTATGACTATTAATATGTTAAAAGACCTGCGCGAGTAAATTTCACTCTTTCGTGATAGTGCACTATGCCTATGAGATGATGATAAGTGAGAGAGAAACCTGATGAGTTTATCTATATTTAATGATGTATTGTTCTAACGAGTGGCATATGTTGTGTTTTATGCCCTATTTGTTAACGTTTTATCTGTGTCATCTGATATAAATATTCCTTGTGTGTGTAGTCGGCATGTGGTTTCAACATAAAAGCCCCTTTCGTATTTCTCTGTCAAAATAAACATTACAACCAACAGAAATTTTAAATCGTTAAGAGGAAAAACACAACAATATTTAGCGTTATTTAGATGTTTTAAGAATGCGAACCGTGGATGCTAAATAATTTCTTCGCACATCAACACCAGTTATTATTTGAAAAACAATTAATACTAATAAACTGTTGAGACTGAGAAAAAACAAGTAATATAAAAAAAAATTTAAGTCAATTCCTACTTAGATCAACAGCAAAGCTTTTATTAAATTGAGTTAAAATAGTTTTATTAAAATAAGTTACAATTAATATAAATATGTATATACATGAGACAGAATCACAACATTAAGTGGTAATTAATTTTTACTAAATATCATTAAAGTATCGTAATGCCGTTCAAAACAATCCTGTATATAAAATTTCAGTTCAACTGAATACTTTAAAGCGTGAGAAAAAAAACCTTTTTAAGTTTTGACACAAGTCGCCAAACATGAAGCCAACTTGGCTGTGTGTATTTGTAATTCTTTAAATAATTAGTTTTAATTAATTAATTTTTATTAATTATACTTAAATTACTGTATTGTCATCCAAAATAATCATGTATATAAAATTTCAGCTCAATGGAGCGCTTTAAAATATATTTTATTAACGATTGAAAATTCCACCAAGATAAATATTAATTAATAATAACTAATAGTAGGAATTAAATAATTGAAAAATTTAAATTTTAAATTTTTTCCATGGCAATTATATCTCTATCACAGTCTCGTAATGCATAAAATGATGAATTGTAAGCTGCTAAATTTTCAGAAAAAAATACATTTATGTGTATAAAGTAATTAATATGCACATGGAGTTAAGACGTAAAAAGTAATACTTGCTTCAAATGTAAATAAAAGTTATGTTGGACACCTTAAACAAAATAAAATATGTCAAAAAGTTATTTAAGAGAAATCACATGTTCTACAAATAAATACTCAAATTAAAAAAAAGATTCGCTTACAAAATTACCCAAAATACCTCTTTTTGTTCAAAAAAAGAATCGATTTATTGTTTATTGGCATAGTATTTAGAAATCCTTAAGCTATTTTCGGCGGACCTCATAATTCTGTGACCCTACCAAGTGTGATGAGAGTAATACCTGATCTCACATCCCACACTCTCTGAATTTCATCTTAATACCAACGCGGGAACTTTCAGCCCCGATTCACATTCACGATGAGCCTTTAGTGGAATCAAAAAAGAAAAAACATAATGAAAAATTGTCTATTTTCCTCAAAAATACATATTAAATTCACGTACACAATTAAGGATTGCAATATCGGACCAAAAGTTCAATACCGGGGTATTCGGTATTTTTTAGATCTTAATACCGGGATACCGGTTTTAATACCGGTAATAAAAACTTTTGGAAAAGGAGGAAAATACAGGTTTCTCTTTGTTTTATTTGCCAGTTTTATTAGAGAGCGTAAATATCACAAAATATTAATTTGTAACTTTTAAATTATAACAGTATATAAGGAATCACAAAAAAGTAAAAGAACACTTTATTTATTTAAATCACAAAAAAGTGTAAGTATCGCTATTCAGTCTGTGGTGTTATTACAAATTTTTGAAATGTGATCTTAAAAACATAATGCATTAATTGATGCTTAAGCCGAAACGTTTTAGGAATAAATTGCCCGCCGTCGAAAACACCTCTCGGCAGACACTGGTTATATTTTTAAAAGCAATACGCTTATTTTTTCCACAAAGTATTTTTTCCCAAGTCCTCATTTTCGAATAAATTGTTTTCCCGTCGATTTTTGATATAGCGATTTCTGAGGTTTTGATGCTGAATTTTTACTTATCGCTAATTCTAATTTTTGTTCAAGAGACAATAACTTTTCACTATCGGCATTACTGTCATCATCATCTTCGATAACTGTACCAAATTCTCTTGAATATGGATGAGGTTTGAGGGGAAAAATTTTAAGAAAATTTACTATAAACTTGATGAAATATTAATTGATTAGTCTCTTTTCTTCTTTTTCATTTTCATTTTTAAAATCATGATTATACGTAAATACAAGTATGGTATGCAAATACAATGTGTGTGCAAATAAACCCCCAATTTAAAAAAATCGAAATATTTCGCACTTTTTTTCACAATTACAACCTTGTTTTTCAAGATACAAACATCGACTGTAATTTTCGTTTTCTTCTAACAAAACCCCCCTACGTTCTTGGAGGGCCCACGTTTAATGGAAAACTTTTCCAACCCAAATCCAAGAAGAAAAACGAAGCATAGTTTAAATAAGATAATTTTTAAAAGGATAGGTTTAGTAAAAAATGGCAATTTAGAGAAAGCTCAGTTCGAAATAAAAAAAGTGGGGATAGGGTTTAGAATCAAGACGCCCACCTCGCTAATCTATACAAGGTGCATACTTTACACGAGCCCACAGTCTACCTGAAAGTAATTTAATCATTGAGTATTCAACCGGTGGGAATATATTCTGAACGCTAGTATATTATTGAAACGAGATTAGGGATCTAATTAGTTATATTGGGGATCTAATTTCGCGATCTGAGTTTTTAAAAAGGCGTACTTTGGTTTATTCTCTTTAATATAAGTTTGTTTGATATCTAAGTATTTTTAAACTTAAAAAAAGTCAATTTAAAATTATAGAATGTTTTATATCCTTCCGAGAGATAACCCACACCTCTAACTTACGGGAAAACCCCCAAGACATAGCTATCGACAGATGGCTATTCGAAGATCAAAACCCGCAAAGTGCAGATCGCCTGAGATGTAATATAAATTTTTGGTCCGCTTCCCCTTGGGGAACACATATTTTATTTTTTCTAGATTGTACGATGCAACTTTATATCCACAGACTAATTTAATTTCGCCCGTTAGAGACATAAAACAAAACGTATACTATTTTCTATCTGGGGGTCCCCCAAAGGGAGACAATTTAAAAAAAAATTTTTTAAAAAATAGAAAAAAAAGGTATTTAAACTTGTGAATACCGGTATTACAAAATTGCAAAAATGGTCCAAAAAAAGGTATTCGGTATCCCGGATTAATCCCTACGTACAGTGCTAAAGAATTATAATTTCTAGAATATGTTTCGCATCAACAGTATCATTAAAAACTAAGAGGAGTATAGTGAAAGGTTTCCAAAGGGGGCCTAGGGGGGGGATAACCTATAAGTGGGGGGGAGAATTAAAAATCGAAAAAAAAAGATTATTTAAGAAAAATTTTTTTTATGGAGAGAAAAAACAAAATACATTCGACGTAATAAAAAGTAAAATACACATTTACACTGAAATAATACACTTATAAACGTATCAATACGGCACCACAGTATTTTATAATTAATTTAACAATACTAAGTTAAGAACTAGATTAAAAATTACCAGTGACACCATGGGTTTGTCATACAAAAAATTACATCCAAAAATTAATCCTTAACTGCCGGTTAAAAGTTACGCAACTCCTTTCCCAATGCCACCGTTTTACGTAGGCGCGCGTATGTGATATATTGGGAGGGGGAATAAAAGGAATAAATAAGCAAATCCTCTGAAAGAAATAAAATCCCTTTGCAAACACCGTCAAAGTCCATTTATTGCATTCCAAAGCCTTCGGAATAATTTTATGGAAAGATCGTACTTCGGAAAGACTTATATACGTCCGGGGTTTATCGTTTTGGTTGAGCGGGACGTTTATATACGTCGGTGGCACTTAAGAGGTGGAATTCGTGTTTTAGCTTCAGGGTCAAAGTGTAGTGTTATTGAATTCAATACATTGTTATTGTATGGAAGGGGGAGGGCGTGGTGATTGAATATTGGGTAGCAAATAGTGAAAGTTTGAGAATCACTGGTATAGTGCATTAATTCTAGCTATGTTACAAGCTGAAATCGGGGGAAACCTCCCGATGCTACCCGTGTACATGCCTGCATATGAACCGGTAAAAAAGATAAGCGAAGGTGAATGATAGATATATTTCAATTATTCGCTCCACAATTCTTGTGTCCCAGATTTTTAATAATCTATAAGGCTTCATTTTGAGTGGCTAATTAGTGTTCAGTCCCTGTGGTTTCTCTGATTAATGTCTAAGAAAATATTTTGAGTCACACACTCACAAGGAGATCCATTAAAGAGAGATAACTCGAAAATTTCTTCATTTCATCAAAATATAATTATAAAGCTACTAAGAGGATTATCGAAAGTAAGTCCAACGGGGCTATAGTATCCAACATATTTTGTTTCATGCTTGGAGCAAAATGTGTTAAATACGATTCCAAGGAATCCGAGTACCATTCTGGGAGTTCGAGTCACTTGTGGTCCGCCCTCTCAATATATGCCTATTACCTCGCAATAATCCATATTCACACAAATTGTGATACAAATTAGCAAACACCAGGTGGTCCAGTGCATCTCTCTGTGGTTACATTTCGTGATACAATATTTCTGCTGATAGTGCATTTCCTTCTGCCAATTCGTAAATCAGGTGCATATCTGCCAGTTCAGTGTTTGTAAAACGTTTCATACTCCTTTGCGGACGATGACAATTCAAATGACTGCGGTAAAGCAGGTATGTTTACTGAATGCTCTTTCGAACAACGCCATCCAGCAGCGAACAAAGACGCTTCAGACAATGGGTTGCTTTGCAAATCCAAATCCTTATGATGTCCCCTAACTCCTCTTAAAGTTTGTCCCAGGAACCTGAGACCCCCTGTATATGGGCCTAGCTCTCTATTGCTTATCTCCTATGCGTTTTGCTCTCTATTACCTTGCCTCGTACACGCTTATCTCTATTACCTATATCCTATACGTCTATCTTTCCATCATGTTGGTATTGTTGTTTCTAATGCCACCTGTCTGACGTAGTCAGATCAAGGCCCTCGAAATACATCGTGGCAAGGGGCTAGAAGTACGCCTGTCGCTGGCCTTGAGCACCATGCAGGTGACAGTACGAATTAGCACGGCGAAACTCCCCAAAGAGACGATAGATGGCGATACCACCGATCTCCACCGTATAGGCATGAACTGAAGGGAAGGGAAATATTTTCCAGTCCCCTCCACTCGCGATTTAGCCCACAAGACTTTCGAACTCACTGATTTAATGAGCACGTACTCCATGTGTACTCAGAGGGTATTTGGTGGCATCGGGCATCGAACCCAGGCCTTCCGGTCTGGAGTTCGATGCTCTAACCTACTAGGCTACCCAGCGCCCATCTTTCCATCATCTATTTCCTATATGTCTAGCTCTCTATTACCTATCCCCAAACATCTACCTCTCTGTTATTTATCCCCTATATGTTAATCTCTTTATCATCTATCTTCCTTATGCCTATATCACTATTCTACGTCGTGAGACAAAGGAGAATGAAGTACAGCTTAGATGTCGTCCTTGTCGTTTGACCAGAAGTCAATTTAAAGGATTATATATCGCCAACAACCTTCTTGAAAGTCTAGAATATCATTAATTTAAATAAGTAATATAATAAACGGGTTTTTTAAAGTCAATTCCTACCTAGATTATTAAAGAATTTTTTTATTTTTTAGCTACTTTTTATAAAATAGTTACAATTATAATATCTATATGTATTTACATATGACAGAATCACACTATTAAGTGACAAAATAAAAACCTATTTTCCTTGCGATTTTCCATTTTCCTTTCTATATAGAGTGTTGGACTATTTTTTGTGTTTGTTTTGTTACTATTTATTCATTAATTAAATTTAATTATTCTAGCAAAATAGTAAAGTAAAAAAGAAATCACATTCTCAGAGATTAAGCAATCCCAGACGGGATTCGAACCCATGACCTTTGGATTAGAAGTCCATTGCGTTACTGGGACACAAGGAAAGATTTTCCTTTTTATCTATGCTTTTGGACTATTATTTTTGTTTGTTACTATTTATTCATTTGTTAATTTGATTAATGAATTAATATTTGAAAAAACTATATTAACATCAAGTGTCATCCACTACAACTTTAAAAAATGTATTTGAACTTGAATGGATCAGTAAAAAGTATTTTATTAACGATTGAAAATTTGAACAAGATAAATATATATATATATATATATATATATATATATATATATATATATATATAATGTGATGATAAAAAAATATCTGCATATTTGTTTAAAAATCTTAGTACTCTGCTAAAAAGCTATGTATCACTTCTCTACGACAGTGAGACTGCGATTAAAAAACATTTTATCCAAAAATTCCTAAACCTTATTTAGCCTGCAGCTGTCTTTAGTAGGAATTGATTAATGTAAAATATTTCTCTCTCTCTCTCTCTTCAACTGAAATATGATAAACTGATCTAATTTGTAAGCAATTAAACTCAAATTATTATTCGGTCAAACTCAAAACTTATTTCGGTCATTTCTTTGTATTTTGAAAATAAATTAATCTAAGTAATAGTATTAAGGACCCCTATTACAAAATTTTTTAAAAAAAAGGAGATATGGGAATTTTTGTGTTTTTTGATTTATTTAGAAAAATTTTAAGAAAATAAAGCTAAAATTAAGAAGAGAAAAATAAATTATTCTACTAAAATGGGAAAAATAGGTAAAATTGGCAAAAATTACATAAACGGGCCCGCTCTGTACAAATAGTAAATGAAAAAATTTCCCCTCAATTTTTAAATTTTTGATGTATTATTTTGTTTTTCCCTTTTGAAGTGACCTTCAATAAGAGATTTTTTTAATTTTTTACAAAACTAGAGCACTTTATCCTAGTTGTTATATGAAATTGTTTAAAAAAATAGTGATTATATTCACATAAGCAACGAAAAGTAATAAAACAGTTATTGATAAATCTGAAGGTTAAATCATTTTACTATTGTATTAAAACAAAAAAAAAATTTTAGCAAATTATTTTGAAAACTTTTGAGCAATCGTGTCCCCCGTTTGAGTTTTTCAAAAAAACACATTTCGAGTAAAACGCATTTTAAAGTTTGACATATTATGTAAAGTTACGGCGTTTGCTTTACGAAAACACTTGTAGTTTTTGTAGAGAAGGGAAAATAAAACTTGGTATTTTTTTAAAGCAAAAGATAGCCTAAAAATCATAAAAAAATTTTTGTCAATTTTAAAAAAAATCAAAACTTAGGTAGTCGGATACCTTAATATCAAAAGTAAACAGGAAAGTGTTAAAATAACATTTAAATTCTTTTATTGAAAAACCAACTAAAATTAAGTAGTTCGAATTCATTTACAATGTTTTTAGTTACAAATTATTGTCTAAGTGAAAGGCTTTTTATGAATTGTATTATTCTTTTTATGGTGGATGTTTTTAATAAATATAGCTTGCTCACATTTCCTTCAATATTGTATTATTATTCTATATTGTTGCATTATTGTACATAAATACTTCTTTCATTGATATATCACTTCTATATTCTAATTCAAAACCTGATAAAATTCTCGAATCATAAAAAAATTACTCTGTTTTAATCGTTTATTGAACTTTCTTGCCCTGGATATACTTTTCTTTGATTAGATAATAAGTTATTCCATTTTCATGCTGACATATTATGTATAACGCTTAAGATAACCTAGATTATTCATTAAAACAACATACAAAAAAATTGCATCGACGATACTTTTTCTAAGTGGGTCTGTAATATTTGGGTCTCACACACACACACACACAGCTATGACTGTTAATTATTTTTATAATAACCTATAATTTTATAATCTATCATATAAAGTAGAAAGTTTAAATATTAACTTGTGTTCTTATCCATACCTGCTTTTACCTATAACGAACTTATTTTTAAAAATATATTATCATATTAAAAAGATACCTTACTCTTTTCCAATGAAACATTTTTATAATGGAAGAGAAATTGAAGCATAAAATCGTTCATTTTTTCAATTAAAACATAAAATAGAGATTTCATTGTAGAATTGTAACATTTTAATCGATATTTTTTCATTCGATATTCATTTTAGTCGATATTATTTGCAACAATTTTAGTTAGTAACAACTGTTTAAGTAGTATATATATTTATTTTTAGTTTTAACTGTTTTAATAATGTGTTTTACTCCAATATTTGATTTCAGTGAACAAAACACCATGTTTTTAAAAAAAATTTTTATAAAAAAAAAATCGAGCTATGGAGGAAATTTATTGATGTTAGACGAAAAAATGCTTTAAATCAATGAAAAAAAAATCTTGGAAAAGTTAATGCTATATTTAGTAAATACAAACATGGATGAGTAAATTCAAAAAATATAGTTATCAAAAAGTGAATCCTCAATGCAAACTTCTTTAATTTTATCTGCTGCTAAAGGAAACTTGCATCAATGCTAATAGTTCAAGAGGAATTGAATTATGAAACTAATGAATCAATTAAAAACCCTAATTAATCTCTAAAACAATATTTAGCATAGACTTGTATTCTTCCCGCATATTTGTTTTCTTATCACAAGGTTAACTCAGATTTTTCGAATTTTGAATAATTCCATTTATTAATTTCTGAACCATAGAGATTGTACAAAAGGTTTGCAGTTAAATGGAAAAATGTGAATTATTAAATATAGTTATGAACAAGTAATATAAAAAAAAAAATTTTTTTCAATTCCTACTTAGGTCAACATAGAAAATTCTTTTAGATAGTTACAATTAATATAAATATATATATATCTGACAGAATCACAATATTAAGTGACAAAACAGAAACCGATTTTTCTTTCTATAAAATGGCATTAAACAGTTTTTTTTTTGTTTGTTATATTTATTTATTGATAACATTTAATTATTCCAATAAAGGAGTATAGTAAAATGAAACCACATTCTCAGAAATAAGGCCATCCCAGGTGGGATTCGAACCCACGTCCTTTGGATTAGAAATCCAACGTGCATCCATTGCACTACAGGGACACAATGAACAATTTTCCTTCCTATGTATGATGTTGGACTATTATTTTTGTTTGTTATTATTTATTCATTTTTTTTAAAATTTAATGAATGAATTAATATTTGAAAAAACTGTATTAATATCAAGTGTCATCCACTACAAGCTTAAAAAATGTATTTGAACTTGAATAGATGAAAAGAAAATATTTTATTAATGATTGGAAAATGTAAACAAGATTTATAAATAAATATATATAGGGAGAGTGTGAACTAATAGTATAAAGAATTGAAAAAGAACAGTATAACTTACCAAAATTTTATATATTTTGATTTATTATGTCATGTAGTTCCGAAACCTAAAACTCCAAGAAAGTCCTCCAATTGATTAGGAAAAAATGATAAATCAGACCAATTTCGCACTTTTTTCCAGTTAATGTGTTTTCTGTCACTACTCCTCTAGTATGAAGAGAAGCGAATTCCTTTCACGCGTACACAAAGTGTACTTAAAAAAGGTCTTAGGGAAAAGAAGGGGCCTGACTTATCGAGATATAATGATTAAGTCCGATTGATTGAATATTAACGTCGCACTGTTCAACTACAGTGATTAAGTCCGAAGAAGCAACAAAAAGCTTTCTCTATTTTCAACACTCAAGTAGCCGTGTGTGAAGAGCATCTTTCACAATATCCATTAAGTTGAGGCAAGTAGTGGTGTAACGTTTTCCGCCACCCAGCTGTGAATCGGCTTCTTTTGTGGAATGATCACCACATGTAATGAACATCTGCACCTTTAAAATATTGCGTGGTCTTGCCTTGGACATCCCCGGCAACCTTTGACACCACGGGGAACCCCCAACTCCTCCCACGAACAGGATGTAAAGACGGACCCCTATCATCCCGAAAACCCTAGAGAGGGCAGAGAGAGAAGTAGATTGAAAACTTCCTGAGAACGGACGCGACCTCCTCCCTCACAAACAACAGAATTTGAACTCTAATGAACTCAACAATCTTTTTAATAACTTCAATGTATATACTGTAATTAATATAGCTGCGATGTAAATAAACTAAATAATTTCAATTAATAAATATCACGCTCACCTTTTTTTTATCCCAAACGTCACAGTGGAGAGAAAATCGTGGTTTTCGAGAGCTCAAGGTAGTGGAACAGCAAGGATTACCAGTTGACCACGTGTGAAAAGAAACCCAGGCGATTTCCGTCCAAAACTAATTCCTGGCCATCTGTTTTTTATTCACGGCACAAGACGACTCGTGTAAAAAGGCCCTTGCGATCAGACATCGGGAAATGTAAAGAGTCTTTAACTGCTTTATAAATCTGCTGCAGTTAAATTTTTAAGAGGTTAAATTTGCCAACTTTATGACCTAAAGTAATTACAATAAGTGGCGTTTACTTTCATACTCTCTTGTTGTTTAATATGCGAATATTTTTAAGAATGCGGAAGAACGAAAACCTCATTAAGGAAAAGGGGCGGAAGAATAAGCTCAAAGCGGAAACCATTTAAAAAAAGTTCGTTGAAAATATTTTTTAAAGTTTTTCAGCTTTCAATCCCTCTAGTTGAAAAGACTATTACCAAAATGAACGGAAATAGCTGAACCTTT
>BMAV01017604.1:0-58256 GCA_019973955.1 Trichonephila inaurata madagascariensis | reverse complement strand
AAAGTCCCTCGTCTCTGCTCAAAAAAAGTAACATTTTAAAAATTTTTGTGTAGTGAACGTTTAAAAAATAATGAAAATAATTTATATATGAAGGTATAATAATTAATATTACTTTCTGTTGTACATTTATTTTAAAAATCTTCCCCCTTTCCCCCCTTAAATCTAGTTTTTTAAAACAAAAAAAATAGTGATTACACTGATGAACGGAATAAATTAAAAGCGAGTGCGCACGAGACATGGCGAGACAAAACAAAGGGGAAAGTTTTTTCTCAAAAAAGGAATGATTATGCTGTCACGGGTTTTTTTGCGTAAAATTTTTCCATTTTTTGACAATTTCTTTTATTTTGGAAATTTCCCCTTTTTTTTAAAAAATTTATAGCCTATTTTTATCCTATGTTGCTATATTTTAAAAAATTTCTTAAAACCATTCAGTTTTTTTTCCGTGAAGAGTAACAAACATCCATACAAACTTACGCGTTTTATATTAGAAAAGGTCTGCGCATAAAAATGTGTAAGGATCAAATTTCTTTGTAAAAACATTCAAAAACATCTCATTATCAATCGTAAGTTACGATTCAAACTTTTTTATTATACAAAAGTTTTCACCAAGAATTCTACAGAATTGGCTAAATTCATATGACGTCATTTTCGATAAGCGCCCGTGTTTCACCCTTTTAGTTCATAAATTCCTGTGACCCCCCAAATTTGAAAAATGAATCTGTGTTTCCAGGTAATCAGTTTGTTGTTGCCAACTTTTACTCTTTGAAGAAACTTTCTTTTAAAAAGCACGTATTCATCGACAATAATAACGCATAGAAGAAGGCAAATTTAAAAGTACGCGAATTAAAAAAGATTTTTTTCAATTTTAAAATCTTTTGATGAATTTTTTTTTATTAATAGATTTGAGCATTTTTACCAAATTATGAAATTTAAAATTTTATCTAAATTTACAAATAAACCAAAAGTTAGTTTAATGTCAGTTTTGTTAATCGTGAACACGTGTTTTTTATCAGTGCCCCTGGGGAACTCTTTGATGAATCAGAACAAAGCCGTGTTTAACTAATTCGGGATCCAGCTCCAAAGGCCAAAATGTAGTTAAATCATTTAGTCGAACAAACATTTGGGAAAAAACTAAAACGGGTTTTTTATTCCCAACCCATGCACACAAAAAACTTGAAAAAGAAACTTTTCCCCGAAGTTTTCTTCCCCCCGGGGCCCCAAAGCGTTTCTTCCAAATTCCAAACCCATCTTGTCGAAATAAATAAGGCTTACACGACAGACTTAAAATACTTTCTCATTAGTATCAATCCAAAAAATCAAAACTGCGAAACAAGCAATGTAAGCACTGCAGGTGTCACTGTCCCTCTTCGTTAATCAAAATGAAAATCCACTCGCACACCTGTTTCTAGACACTCCCATTCTCTCCAGGCATGGAAACGTAATATGTTTTCTGGATTTAATAGCGTCACGTATTAAGACACATTCTCTGAGTAAATCAATCCCAATCTTTTAATTCCCCGTCTCTTGTTTCTCGCATTGTGTCCAGGTACCGTCTACAGACCGGATGTATAAAGTGGCGCTTCGAATACTAATGGGATGTTTTAGAAAAAAATATTTCTCGTTTTTCACTAATTTTTTAGCAGTTATACATGTTTCAATTGTTGTTGTTGCATTCAAAGAAAAGATTTAATTCATGACCCGTATGTGATACATGTATAATTAGTCAGTTTTAAGCGAAAAAAGAAGTGTGGAATGAACTGTGCAACAATATAAAACTGATGAACTTGATTAGCCCTAAAATCTTTGGAATGTTTTGGATCAAGGATTCTCAACAGGGTGCATGGGTCTGCGGAAGTTTAAAAAGATTTTATCGTATTCTAGGGGTTCTACTGGAGGGGGGGTATCTTTTATATTTAAAACTTTATTTTAAGGCTGTGTTTAAGTGTAACGTTTATAAATAGGACCCTATTTTTTAAAAAAAATTCAGATTTAAAAGTACTCTAATGTTTATATTACATTCTGGCTTAGATATCCTATAAGAGAACAGTATATTTATTCATACTATTCATTTTTAAATGTGTTGATCAATTATTTTTAATATAAAATGTGTTGATCAATTATTTTTAATATAAAATGTGTTTCGCAATTTTTTTCCTATGTCGTAATGCTACATGAACTTTGTATATTAAAAATAAAAAATCATTATTTATGGAACATTTCTAAATTTTAAAAACGCTGTATTGTAAACAAATGTATGTATTATAGTATTGCAAATTTTTAAACATTTTTCTTTGAATCTGTAACGGAATAATAAAAAAAAAACAAATTTAATAAACCACTTTCTTTAATTTTTAGTTCATATTCTTAGTTAAATTTTTACCTATAAGTTTTTTTGTGTGATTGTATTATGATTATTATTTATGCTGTATAGTGTACAGAAAAATATAAGGAGGTGAGTGTTAACGTAATTTTTTCCCCTTTCAAACTGGGTGGATATTAAAAGTTTGAAAATCCCTGTTTTAGATGAAGGTAGCGAGGCTCTAGTTGATTTAACGAAATATGTTCCTCTTTCATCCTTAGACTCCTCATTTGAACGCATTTCACTTTTTAAAAATACATATATTAAGCGACTAAAGATTAATTAAAAAAAATTAATTTGCAGTTATCTTTTAAGAGGAATTGACATGCTTTTCTTAATTCCAGTATTAGGTCGATTTTTTTTTTTACTATTAACGCAATACAGAAAATGCATGTGGTTCTTATGTATTTTCTGTTAGTTTGGAAACATAAAAAATAAAATATGAACACTAAAACAAAGTTGTAAATGCATTTGGGTATTTCTAGACAAAACAATTTATGATGAACTCGAGTGTCTAAGACAATCAAATTTAAAGAAAGAAACAAATATTTTAAGGATTAAAATAATTACAAAAATGAACCGATAATATATAATTTAAATACACTTTCTTTTCCGAAAGAATCGACTGAGCATTTCACCCTTGAATGCCGATGATTGCTATTGTTTTTGGAAACTAATTGTGTATTTTTTCAGAAAGAAAAAAAAATTCACCCCTTGCATATTGAAAACATATTATGAATTTTATAAATTTTAAATTAACAAAAATTAAATAACCTTTATAATGTTAAGGCGGTTCAAAAATTACTGGTAACTATCATAGGTCATATATATATATATAGAGTATATATATATATATATATATATATATATATATATATAACTCTTTAAAATAATTTACAGTATAAAAAACCCTTAATATTGAATTTTATACTGATCAAAATTAAATACGTACCTTTGGGCGAACTCTTTTCCAATTCTTCCGACCAGAATATCCGATCTTCGACAATTGGCACACCTTCAATGTTGATAAGAGTTATGTTTCTACTTGGCTTATGATCAAGATCTTTACTGGGATCCCGAGAAGTGGACGACACATTCACATAAACACCATTTTGACTAGAATAATAAAACACTTTCCACAATCGGGAAGCCTCTTCACTGTTTTTATAAGCTTCGAACATTTGAGTGATTATACTAAAATCTACCTGACTATTTTGACGACGAGTTTCATTGTAATCAAAATCTCCGTCTTCGAATACTTTATTCTCCGGAAAATCACCATAGTATTCGAGCTCATTCTCATTCTCGTCATAAGTCTCACCGATATCATCGTCGTCATCATCTACTTCGTCCATCTCTTGGTCATCAGCAACATCGTCAACGTTAACGCGATCAACAAGACGAGTCCTGAAGAAGGCATCTGTGTTGATACTAACTTTGGCAGCGGACATGATGAAATTGGATTGAGGCTTCGGAGAGACTGCTGTTTCATCCAGGGCTTGAACCACCCTGGTTCGTTTGACATGATATGGGTGCCACTGCTGCACGGAAACTGAGACTTGGATGCATTTCTGAGGTGGGTTTAAAAATATTAGGACTGAAAGCAATGTCAGGAATGTCACACACACAGCAAGAACACGAATCAAGTGGATCTGTAAAAGAAAGTGGCATATTATTATATTAGACTCATGAATCTTTTATCAAATATAACAATGATAGTTAATATAAATAAAGCCCTGTGGCTGAGTGGTAGTGTTTCGCGCTTCCACGCCACAGGTCAGGGGTTTCAAATCCCGGCCTGGGCAAGGTTGACTTAGCCTTTCATCCCTTCAGTGGGTCGATAAATGAGTACCAAGCTTGCTTGGGAACACTGAGGGTTTTCGCTTCAGACCGTCCGCCTGATCGGAACATCTGCTCAAGCACCTCAGCACCCAAGGTCACGAATATTGAGATGGGCACAGTAAGCCTTGGCCCTCATGGGCTGTTGCGCCACTGTGTTTAGCTTAGTTCAGTTATTATAAATTTTCTCTTTTTTCAGTTTTTGTGTTGAAATGCAATCGATATTTAAATAAATGTAAAATTGATGTGTGTGAAGACATTAATTAATTCTAATGTTTTGAAGAGATTTGACGTACCTTGTCTTTATTTCAAGTACACATTATGAGTTAATTACGTAATAATTAAATTATTTCTGCATATTTTGCACCAAAAGCAATATCTTTGCGTGCGTGTGTACTGCGTAGATAAAACCTTTCCTTTTTCATTTAGGCATTTTTTTTAATTACTAAGCAAAATTTGATTTTACGACGACACAAATAAATCAATACTTTTCAACTTGACTAACTTGCCACTTTTTTTGTAATAAAAGTTCAAAATTCTTACAGAATTGAAATTGTGTATTGGAATAATTCATTATTCTTGACTAAAATGCTCGTAAAATACATGCTCCCTCCTTACAAAAACAAATTAATAAAGAAATATAAAACAGAAAAAGGCCATTATTACACATTAATTTTTCAAACATACTTAAACCCTCTTATTTTCCTTTAAAAAAAAAATTCAGTTTATGGAATTTATATAGTTCTAGAGGGGGGAATAAATAAAACCAAAAAGTGTGCTACGACTAACGTTACGCGTATTATTGTCCTCCCCACGGTGAGTTGACAAGGATTGCACATGAGCTTGAGCTCCATTTTTTAAAACTTTGTCGCTGTGTTAATGTGAATCTCGGCAGATTTAATGCGCGTCAGTTTCTCTACACGACGGGTTTTGGAAGGACAAAACCCACACCGCTCAGTTTTTCTACACAACGGTCTTTGGAAGAAAAGGACCCAAACCTCTATCTTTCGATTTACGAATCCGATACTCAGCCATTCAAACTACTAGAACCCTTTAAGCTTTGGTTTCAAGGGCTTCAATGCACACTAAAAGTGAGAGAAAAAGGCAAGACGAAGAAATTGAAAATACCTATACAAGTTGAACTCAAGAAATACGAGTATAAGTAAATTAAAATATTAATGTTTCATTTTCTTAGAATTCATTATGAATTTCTAAATAAAAAGGCACTTTTTTTTTCTAATAAAATACAGTGAAAATGTTTGTATATCTGCATCTATTTCATAAAAATCAATGAAACATAAACATTCACAATGAAATTTAATGCGAAATTTTCACGATAATATTTTAATACAATTTTTTCAGCAAAACATTTATTGAGTTTTTGGAAAATAATTTGATATTTTTCTTTGCATTGTCTTTATTGCCAACAAATTGTTCGATGCCGTCCATTTTGTAATTCATTTCACCATTGGAATGTGCGTATAAATAATTGCGCATACTTTTCATGATGTTCCTTGTTTCGGATGACGGGGAATCAGAAATTGCATTTTTCCAGTGGCGTAAGGTACACCCAGCATTGCGTGAGGGCCCAGGGTTCTAGGGGACTCATAGCCTGATTGCCACCAAGTACCTACCTTTTGTAAAATTCAACTTGGGGTCCAAAACCTGACTTTGCAGGGCGACCCAAATGTTCTCCATTACGCCATTGCATTATTCATTTCATTTTCGAAGTCGAAATCTGCATCAATGATACTTTTTGAGCTTTGAACAAACTCTAAAATACCTTTGTACTGCATAGATAATACTTTTCCTTTTTTCATTTAGACATTTTTTTTTTAATTATTAAGCAAAATTTGATTTTACGACGACACAAATAAATCAATACTTTTCGTCTTGACAATCTTGCCACTTCTTTGTAATAAAAAAAAAAAATGTAACATTTTTTGTAAAATTCTACATTTTAAAAATGCGAAGGCAACTACATCATTTTTGATAAATTTCGGTATCTTTTTAAAAAAAAAAAAAGAGAGAGAGAGAGAGACACCCCTTATAAGTAGATATATATTCCCCCCTTCATAAATAACATCCAGCAAAAAACACAAAAATATAAACATGGAACCACAATATTAACAAAAGACCAGTTTCTATAGCAATGAAAAAAAAAAATATATATATATAAAAGTTAATATAACACTTTTTTAAGAAGTATTAAAAATGCCTTAAAGCTAATGAACATATCAAAACAAAATCTGGTTTTTTTCTTACTTTGTAAATCATCATTTTCATTTACTTCTTCGAAGAAACTGCACAATGCAACAATGAAGAAAAACTTCCTCCATCTTAACTGTCATCATCCATCTAACAGATGAAGATGCATTGACCAGAGAAGAGTCATCTCTGAAACAAAAGAAGGAAAAAAAATCCACTTATAAATATTTAAAGAAGAATTTTGCTTTTTTTTTTCTCATACCATTGTCAAATTAAAGTAAGCGTGTTCTCTCGGTGAAAGAGCAAGCATTAAGATTGAGAATGGCAATTATCTCATTTGTTCTTTTTATTAATGTCATCACCTTCGTGAGCGTTATTATTCAGTTAATGTTTTTACGCAGACGATCAGTCTTGGTTGTGTAAGAAATGTTATGAAAAACAAAATCTTTAAAAGACATTTATTGTAATTAGCTTCTTTTTGTTGTTCTTTCAGAATTTACTGTTCTGATTTGAAGAAGTTAGAACAAAGAAATAAAGTTATTAATTTTTTTAAGTATTAATGCCATGCACAATTACATTTGAAAGAAAAATTAAAGAAACTCCAGTTAAAATATTAGTTCAGCCTATAAAATACACATGAGGATTTTATTTATTTTTTTCTTTTTGGAATGCTTTGACAAGAATAATTCTAAAATTAGCGTGAAACCTTTTTTTTTTTGGTTAAAAAAAAAAATTTAATCATGTACACCGGTGATCCGCAACTTCTGGTCCGCGGATCGGTACCGGTCCGTGGATCAAATGGTGTCGGGCCGCCTAAAGAACATTAAACTATTGACATTTTATTTAAAAGGGGTGCATTTCTCTCATTTAATTTTTTTAAAGGAAAACCTTATATTCCATTATATACTTTTTTTTCCTTTTTGGGTAACTATATTTTTTTTCTGAAGGCATATTTAAAAGTAATAAATTAAAATTGTTATCTCAAAACAATCTAAAATATAAACAATCAACGCGCCCCATTCTCAGCGGGCCGCGGTAAAATTATCAAACGTTGACCGGTCCGCAGCGATAAATAGGTTGCGGAGCACTGATGTACCGGGCTAAATTTTCCCCCTTTTAACAAAAATTTAATTTTAAACGGTTTTGTCGTTTGAACTTTAAAACCCCTTTCAACAGTTCAAAGGTATATATTTAAATTAAAACTTTAACTTACAAATATCACACACAATACACAAATAAACATCACACATAGCAAAAATTCGTGAGGAAAAAGAAAACAAATAAATTAATTTATTTGCTAATTTTAAGTAAAAGCTAAAATTTTTTTTGATGAGGGGAAAAAAAAAAACGAAAAACTTAAAAAGTAATATTGAAAAACAGAAAATAAAAAAAATGGCACATTTTTGTTTTCAAATCAAAAAATGGGGATATCAAGTTTTCCCCGAGTTCCCCGCCAATTTGATTGTCAACCTCTCATTTTTGATTGTATTATCTATCGTCGCTGCGTTAAAAAAGAAAATTACATTTTACAAAAGAAAAATTTTCTTAAAGTTTTTAGTCAAAATTAAAATTCTTCTGTGAAACGGTTAAAAAAAAAAAATCTTGTCTCCGTCCTATTAAAAAGTTTGAAGCCCCAAAACCAAAAAATGCATTTAATAAAAATAATAATCCAACTATTATTAGCACAAACATAAATAAATTATATTCTGTATTGCTTCCAAAAGGCTAAATTTATGACGGGCACTTGAGAAAGACAATCAATCACCTGTTCTCCATTGAATTCAAAACTAACATTAAACTAATTAGTACTTGTTATATTTGTAAAATTTAGATAAAATTTAATAATAAAATTTTTAATTGTTCAAATGTTATAGAAGGAACTTTCATCAAAGGATTCTAAAATTAAAAGAAATCTTATTTTATAAACGTATTTTTAAATCGGGTGCATTCTGTTGACTTAAGTGCGTTATTATAGTTGTCAAATATTAAGGTAACTAACTGTCCTCCTTTTACAGGTTCTGTCCTTCCTCGAAAAGTGTCCTCCTTTTCAATATTTTAAAACTGATCTGTTAATCTCTGTATTCAGAGATGAACCAAACATGTTTCCAAAATGTCAAAGAATGGTCTGAAACAAATATCACAGGAAATAACAGTTTTCAACGGTATTTTTTGACTTGGTCTCAAGTAAAGTGGGCAGATATAGAAAATTACGTGGAGTTTTTATCGAAAGAAATGCCTGATATTAAAATCGATGGCAATTGTCTGTTTGAAGTAGAATGAAGACTGAATGTACATTTAAATTCTAATAAATTAGAGCAATTGGAAAATCAACATGCTAAGATAAGAAATTGGTAAAATATGGGGGAAATCACTTAAACCATTTCAAAAATGAACACATTCCATATGAAAATGTAATTATTCTTGTTGAATTTACGTTGTGCTGCCCTGGAACTAATTCAGCAGTTGAAAGATTTTATTTTTTCAGTTGGTAATGATTTTTGTGAAGCGACTAGTGAGAAATCAAAATTGAATGTTAATATTTTAGCTACAGTGCTTACCGTAAAATTCAGTATGAAGAATATTTTTTGCCCGAACTTTCCGATACATAAGAAAATAATATGTTGACAAAAAAAATCATTCATTGGAAAAATACTCTTTTAAGATAATAGTTAAAAAGAATGTAAGCGTAATTAGCGTATTTTTGTTTGAATTAATAAAATAATAATTAATTAATAATAAATAATTAATTAAGTTGGTAATTTTTTCTTAAATTTTTCGACCTCCTTTTCATTGTAAAAAAATGGTCACCTTACAAATATGTAGTTTTTAAAAGAAAGTTTCTGCAAAAAGCAAAAGTTAGCAACCGTGAAGCTCATGAATTGACTAGCTCAAAACACACGATTGCATTTTTATGAGACTATGATGATACAGGAATTTATGAAATGATTCCCTAGAAACACGCGACTGTAGTTATCATGTGACTAATAAGTCACATGAATTTAGCCTATTCGTAATTTGACGCATTAACAAAGTTCGGTCTCCTTCATATTACATAAAGATCGAACTAAGTCATTTTCCAAAATCCACTATGTCCCCTGTGTTTCTATTATCATACAATGCCTAACATTACAATGCCTAACATTATTAAGTAGCATACATTAAAAAAAAATGGATTTTTGATAATTTTGTCAGTTATTCATTTTGTGCTAAATGTAATAATACTTTTCTCAAAAACAAATAAAATAATAGTTATATACAGAGCAGCTTTTACATAAACTCAAACTGTATCCCCCCCTCCCATTTCACTAAAAATAAATAAATAAATAATAAGATACAAAAAATTAAATGATCTTGAATTTTGTATACATGAAACTTTTATGCCTTAGAGTTCGACAGGTTTAACGTGCATCAGCCCACTCTACAAGGAAGGTGTTCAGTGACACCCGGACTCGAACCCGTGACAAGCCAGACATGAGTTCGTGACTATAACCACAGAGGCATTAGTGGTAACAACAGTTAAAGGGGGTGAGAAAATAGTAAGATTTTATAAAAAGACGACTATACAAAAAAGAAAAAGAGTTTGATTTCCAATGTATTAATAATTTAAAAACGATCTTAAAATTAAGATCAGAAATTGATTTCCTTTTTCAAACCGTATGTATAGTAACACAATTTAAATAAATAAATACCTGCATATTATCGATATATTGAAGTATTCCGTTCATTAAAATATGGGGAAGGGGAGGAGATGCGCTATTTTCTGTCCCATGTCATCCCCCCCCCATATTCTAAAATTAATTACATTGTGGTAAACCATACGTATTTATTTTTACTCAGTCACGTTTTAAAAACCACTAAAACTAAAAACATTCCAAAGCAACAAACAAAAAGTTAAGCGCTCAATCAAAGAAGAAAAAAAAGAAAGAAACGCGCAAACGATTGCAATTTTTAAATCTTCATCCCACAATTAAAAGTAATCGATTTATCAATAGTGGTTTCGCGCAATTGGATAGCACAGCATTCTTTTTAGTGAAAGTTAAATGAGCAAAAGATAACGTTCTTAGGCCTATCCGTCACTGTCAAGGCCGAGACTGTAATTTGTTCGAACAACTTTTCTGAAGTGGAGGGCTCGACCCCTGGCGCCACTAGTGAAATAACTTTCCAACATCATTTACTCGAGGCGTCAAACCATCTTACTTCGAAAAAATAAAATAAAATTATAAAAACGTAGGTAAAGGAATGAGAAGCCTTCGTAGAATATTTCTGGGTGGCAAGTGTTAAAACACGTTTCTGGAATCGCTTTCAACGTGTTTGCTTTTTTAACTCGTTGCCATTCACGATTTCATAAATTTCCTTTTGACACGGTTATTAATGAATTTCTTTCATAGTTTTTTTTTTCCTTTTTTTTTTGAAAAACGAAAGAAGATATTTTCGACGATGACGATAATCGTTCAAATTTTGAATTTAATCATTTACAGTAATGTAGCAGCTTGACAAAGAATTTAGAATATTTCGGAAGTGTATAAGACTTAACAATTTTTTTTTACTATAAAATTCATATTCTGTTAAAGAATTCATTATTCATTTTAATTTTATTTTTCTGTAATGGCTAATTATAAAATTAATCATCTGTTTCTAAGCAGTTCAGAATTTCTTTTGAAAAAACTAATACTTCATTGTTTCTGCTAATATAAATCGTTTAGTATTTCACGCATCTGTGTTAAGAGAAGAATTTTGATTAAGAATATATAACTAATTTTAATTTTGTTCCTGTCGGGGTTATAAATTTTATTTTAGAATAATTTGAGCGAACATTTACATTGGCATCTCTTTTTTAGTAGGTAACAATTCATCCACATAAACAGTTTAAGCAGAGGGAGTGCAGTTTAATTTTTTGTTACGGTTTGAATTTATTTGCTTTAGACGCATGTGTAAAGATAAACGATTAGAACTAAGGAAATTTAACATTTATAATTGTTTCCATTAGTATGTTTTGAGAAGGAGAATCCATTAATGTCTTCATATTACAGTTTTTTGTTAAAAATTTGAATTACCAGATAGCAAAATGTTATCAATATTTAGTGTAAAATCGATTATTTCTTTAGAACAAAATTCTAATATTCGGGTTTGTATACAAGCACACTTCATTTCAATAAACTGTAATAATATTAGTATTCGCTAACTTCTATTACAATTTTCAATAACAATTCTCTGAGGTCTGATTGCATATTATTTAAGCATTGCATTTAATATTTATAAAAATAGAGAATTGCACAAATCTAAATAAAAGAGCTAGAGCATTTCTTTTATACTTAACTAAATTATATTTCCTAATTCAGAAAAAACAAGTGTGAATGATAGATTAATATTGAAGTAAACACAATAATTTAACATAAGAAAAAGGCAAGAACTGTTTTGAAATTAAATCTGTGTAACGCTACAAGATGTTAAACTAATGGCATAGCTAGTTCTGAGGGGGCTCTGTATCAAAATTTCTTCAGGGGCCCTCTTTTAGATATGAGAAGGTAAAATTCTCAGGGTTAGTCTATTTTTTTCCTTCGATATATCCAATAATGGTTGTATACTTAACGAATAAATATAGATCATCACAAAATTTTATATATTTACGTCAACCTCAGGGTTTGAACGCGCATTTTCAGGAAGAAATTCAGTAAACACAACACAAATGAATCATTAACAAAATACAAAAGTGAATTTTAAATCATTATAATCATTAAAAACATTCTAAATATAATGATCTTAAATGTGAGTGATTCATGAAGTATTCCGGCTCTTTCACACTGAAACCGCTATTTATTCGATTAAGATAATAGGTAGTTGAAAGATCAATTAAACGTTGATTAATGAGAATGAATGATCTAACATCATTCTGTCAAATTAGGAGAGGGGAAAAAATACCATTCATTACTTCTAAAAAATCGCACAGACTCGAATATTTACAAGAGAAAAAAGACTATTAATCTTTTACATTTCCCTTTTTTCCCCTCAGATAGACGAGGAGAAAAGTTACAACACAGGTATCTCCTCCTATACCGCCCTCCTTCTAAAGTTAATATCCACTTTTTGAAGAATACAGAATGACGAGTTCCGGATAATAATGTGTTTCAGCTTAACAGTAAGGGGGAACTTTTTTTAGTCGCTGAAGATATTTTAATATTGTGATCGTTAATAGATCTTTCTAATGTATAAGAAATAACATTATACACAATTACATTTAGAGCATTTATTCTTAATATCTCATGATAATTTTTTATTGAAAGTTACATTTTCCTTAGAATATAATTTTTTTCAATGGCTTACATATTAAAGTATCCGACTACGTTCGGAACGGTGAATTTGCAAAAGCGTATAAATGGATAATATTTATGATATTTAGTGTCACTTAGATTAGAAAATGTATATAAAATTGTTTTAAGAATAGTATTACAATAAAAAATTATGTAAGTACAATATTTTGAAAAAAAATGAACATAGAATGACCCACTTTCAAAATATTTTCTTTTTGTGAAAAATGCTTCTATTATAATAATATTTTGCCTGTATATAGCTCAAACCTCTGTACAGAGGCTTAACTAGAAATTTTGAAATATATAACTTAGAAGTGGGTTTATCCATGTTTTACGACAACAGAGGGGAGAAATTTTAAAGAAAAAACGCGGATAATTAATTCAATGGGTTGTAACTCTGCGATATAGCCATCTGTCGATAGCTATGTCTTGGGGTTTCCGCGTAAGTTAGAGGTGTGGGATTATCCCGGAAGGATGAGACATTCTATAATTCTTAATATGACTTTTATTAAGAATTTAACTTAAATTACTTAGATATCGAACAAACTTATATTAAGTGAGAATAAACCAAAGTAAAGCAGTTTTAACTAACTCAGATCGCACAATTAGATCACTTATCAATATAACTAATTAGATCCGCCTAATCTCGTTTCAATAATATACTAGCGTTCAGAATATATTCTAACTACCTTGGTTGAATACTCAATGTCCAGGTTAATCCAAATCTTTCTCCTAGGGTAATACAATGGTATGTACCTTGTATAGATTAGCGAGGTGAGCGTCTTGATAATAAACCGTCGATACACTTTCATTTCCGAACTGAGCTTTCTCTAAATTGCCATTTTTGCTCACTAAACTTTCTATCCTTTTAAAGGTTATCTTATTTGCATCTATGCTTCGTTTTACTTCTTGGATTTGGGTTGGAAAGGTTTTGCCATTAATCGTGGCCGTCAAAGAACGTAGGGGTTATGTTAGAAGAAGACGCGAGAGATGTCACAACTCTGATGTGAATTTTTCAAAAATCATAGTTCAGACTCTCTGGAAAAGTCTTTACTTTATATAAACATACACACACACACACACACATACACTCACACACAAAAATATTACTATTTTAGAAGCATTTTTTATAAAAGGAGAATATTTTGAAAAAGAATATTCTAAGTTAATTTTTTGCAAAATATTGTACTTATAAGTAATTTTTTTTTTTGTCAAAATGTCCTTAAAACAATTTTATACATGTATTCTAATCTAAGTGACACTAAATATCCTGAAAATCATCCATTTATGCGCTTATTTAAAATCACGGTTCCGAAAGTAGTCGAATACCTTAATAATGTACTCAGATATTACATGAAAGACATCAGAGTAAGGGAGAACAGTTCTTTATAATAAAAACAATTTATTTTATCCAGTATTATTAGGCCTGGCACAGTTTTTGTAAACAAAAACAAATTTTTCTACTTACATAAGTGGAAATTACAAAGAGAATTCGTGGGGAAATTCTAAACACATATGCCGAATAAATTCAAAGAATTGATTTGAATTCTGATGTAAAAAAGAAAGAAGCTCTAGCGTTCACTTTACATTTAGTGGGTTTTTTTAGCGTGTCAAACCATCCTTAAATCAGATATTTATTGCATGAGATAAAAGGTAACACTTTGCATGCATAGGGTCATTAAAAAGAGCAAGATATATCGGTTACAATTTTATCTTAAACAGCATATTAACTCTAGAATGTTTTTATTCGTAAATTCACTTGATTTACGTTAGTCCTGAAATTTCTGGTAACCCCAAATGATTTTAAATTCTAATTTAATGACCGACAGTTAATTTAAATATTCAAGAATGTATTTTTAAGTATATTTTAAACGTATTAATGTATATAAGCAAAACTCAAACTCAGTGGAGCAACAGCCCCTGAGGGCCAGGGCTTACCGTCCTATCCCAGTATACGCGACCATCGGGGGATGTGGTGCATGAGCAGATGTCCCGATCAGATGGTCAGTCTGAAGTGAGACTCATTAATGTAAATATATTTCAATAATTAAGCTTTATGTAAATTAATGTGTTATTTTTATAGGGTAAATACAATATTAATCTTATTTATTGACACATGTTAAAAATATACGTTGAGAAAAACTTTTTTTGAAAGTATTAATCAAAGATGATATTGATTTCATTAAAATTATCAAAAATTATTTTAAAATTATCCAGTAGAACATCTTAATCTTTTTTTGTTCAAAATTTAAGAAAAAGAAATGCCTGAAAGTGTAAATACATGTAGTGTAAAATTTGCAAATTCTGCATAATTAGATATTGACACAGGCGACCTTCGTATAACACGGTTAATTCGTACCGTGCTATACCGAAACCGTGTTATACGAGACTTCTTTGTTCATTTATTTTAACTGCTATTTTTTATTTATTTATCAAACAAATTATGTATGTACATAACATAATTCAGGCCAATATGTACCGTGTTCTATCGAAACCGTGTAATACGAAGCTTAGAAATATTATAAAACAAGGCAATGTGTACCGTATTATATCAAAAAATCACGTATTAAGGTGTAACAGTTTATGATGGCTAAAATTTCGTTCTAATAAAACATGTAAATAAAGAAGTAAGCTAACATCAGTTTTTAATCAAAAACAAAAAATATGAAATACAAAAATTAAAAATACAATAAAAAATATGTTAAATAATAATAATAATTATAAAATATACAGAAACGGCTTATTTTCAAAAAATCAATTTTCATCGTCACTCTCATCAGAAATTACAGCTCATCAATCCCCAAAGTTGGTTAAAACTCTTCACCAGTTATTTCTCCACCATTGCAAAAGTTATCTGACGTAGTTGCAGTTACCTATCTTTATGCGGAGCTAAAGAACTTTGCAATTTGCTTTTAAATTTTCCGCTGCATGCTACTGCAGCAGGGGCTACCGCCATATCAATGATATGGGGCCCCCAAGCTACAGAGGTCCCAACACGTGTAAGAAAAAAATAGTAAAAGAGGTCAAGGAATGCCCCCTCCTTCATCCCAAGAGATTTTTGATACAGAGCCCATTCAGAACTAGCTACGTCAGGGTATTGATGGATCTTCGACAAAAAATGTTTTCATTTAATTCGATTAAAAATTAATTCAAGTTTTGTGCCGTGTAATATCAAAAATCTGTGTTATAATCATATCGCAAATTTTGTATCGTGTAATATAAAAACCGAGTTTTACACAAGCACAGTGTTATACGAAGGATGCCTGTACCCGGTAATGCTAATTAATGTCGTATGTTACATGTTTTGCTAGAAAAATCCAACATTTTTTTGTATAAAATGTCGAATCTATTTTAATTTTTTTATAAAAAAGCGCTTTTTTTAAAAAATTCTTGCAACATAAATAAAATGTATCACGAACTAGGTATATCTACTCGTCTTACAATCAATAAAAATATTTTCGGAAAGATGAAAAAAATTTATAAAATCAAATAGAACTAAATATTTTTAAATTTAGATTTAATCGCGTTTTATTCCGGTTGAAAGCGTCGAGAAAAGAGCGAGCTCTCACAAAATCACAAAATTTTCAGGCAAATTGCTACCCTTTTCGGCATCTACAATGTTCTTCACGCAAATCCTTATTTGCCTCCTCTCAAAAACTCAATAACACGATAAAAAATAAAATGGAATTCTGTTGACCTTTTCTCCCTCGAGATCCTCAAGAATGAGGGGGAGGGGGGTGCACCCCATCTAAAAGTTCCGACTTCCAGCTGTAATGGGAAAATCATACCATGCATGAAAAAGTAAATGCTCCTGCATTCCCGACGCGCTCGAGGTTTTTAAAAATATTTCTTTATAACTCCTACCGAAAAAAAAAAAATTAAATTTTTTATCATTTTCTGACTGATATTAAGACACAAAGTGCATATTAAGCATTATATACAATTTTTATGTAAAACATTACTGCATTTTTTTTAAGTATAGAACAAATAAATGTCAACTAAACGTTCTAAATTGAAAACTATTGTTCTCGAAATTTTTCTGTTTATTTGGGATTTAGGTATAACTCATTAATAAAAACGAACAGTGGTACACACAAGGGGGGGTGACTTACCCCATAGCTTTTGATTTTTGCTTCCGATTGGTTATAATCCTATGTATATAGTACGCAAAATGTAATTAAATATTTGTTTTTCATAATTAATTTTATTAATTAATCCTAATTATTTATAAATAATTAATTTTTTACTGTGTTTTGTTCCCGAAAATTGATAAAATCAAAAGAACATGTTGGGCGGCGTTTTGCAGCATAATACGGGAATGGTGAACTTCCTACCCTCTAACTCCCCCCCTTCCTAGAAAAATTCCTGTGTGCGCCACTGTAAACGAATTACCATTTTACATAGAATAGAATCAAGGTGAATTGCAATTGTGATGAGAAAGTAGATATGGTATATTTTTTGCTAAATATATATATATACCAATCATGTATGTACCAAATGTTGGCTAACTGATACATGTATTGACAAATAATAACTATTTATTGCGATTTCTTTTAAAACATTTTTATACTAAAAATTAAAAAAAAAATTAGATGCAATAAATACAAATAGGTATTTTTTTGATACCCTAAATTGGTTTTTATTCAAGGAAACTTATACATCATTTCCCTTCATTTTTGAATACTTTTTTACACGCTTTTATTACACGGCATGGGTGGCACGTACTTACGGTATAAAAAGAAAATCCCGTATAACTTGAACTAAACCATACGTGAAAAATGCAAGAATATATAACAACATATAAAATTTCCGAAGGAAAAAAAATGAACTGATTTAAAGATAAATTAGAGCTTTAGTATTAATATATATATATATATTAATGTCGGAGTGTGTGGAATTAGTAATAGAATAACGTTTTTTACGAGCATATATGTATAAAAGAATTTCCGATTCTGATTTATAGACACAAGGTAAATGCAGTCTTATTTCTGATTATAAAGTGCGATGCTTTTTAAAAGCAAAAGAAAATTAAAATGAAAAATTAATGAACCATAATTAATATTGTCCTATTAAAAATTTACTCAAAGTTTTATACGTGGGTTGATAGCCTCAAATATAAGATATTACAAACTATCTATTAATTTAGCTTTTTTGGAAGGGCATCTTACCGTCGGCATGAATCAGCATTCTAACAAAAGTTACAATGAATCATGTTCTTTCTCCCAGACGACGGGTACTGAGCATTCACGCGTTGCCAACAGTTCCGTTATTACTTCACCATCCGGAAACTGGTGTTGAGCCTTTTATCGGAAGAGCATCGTTATCCTTCGGGCGATGAACAAGAAGTGACAAAGGGGCCCAACGATTACGATGAGGTGTTCACGAGGCTTAACTATCTGCTTCTAGATAACATTTGGACGTGACGAAGAACACTCCTTCGAGAGGCTCCTCCCTCCCACCCCGGAGGGAAAAGTCTGATAGGATGTATCCCCACCTGCTGGGTGCAAATGGATCTTGTCTCCCTCCCCGGTTCAGAAAATGGGGGAAGGTTCCAAAAGTAATCTCGGCAAATGAGGGTCTAGTGCTTTAACCTTTTGAGAGCCTGCGGTCATGTATAAAGAAAAATTATTTGTGGGATAGATGGTTTTGAAATTTTCAAAGCTACGCATTAAGTTTTGTCAGATTTCTTTTTATACGAAAATCTCGAATAAAAAACAAGTAAAGTAACAAATAAACTTACACATGCAATTGATGAATAATAGGGACCATATAATTATTATATTGATTTGACTGATATTATGGTAAAAGAGTGCTACAAAGTTATAATTCATTTTGAGATAAAACTTTTAAAAAAAAAAATTAAAAAAATTATTTTTTCCTTTTGATGAGATTGCGAAATGGAATTAAAAGCATTTATATATAGTTATTTGAATAAATGTTATTCATTTTATTATTGAGAGGAAATTGATATTTTTCTGAAGAGAACATTTCATAACTTCAATGAGAAAAATTCAGTTTAATTCGAAAAATATTCTGTCTCTATAAAAATTATGGAATAAATTTTATACATTCCTTGTTAATTGTTCAAATTTTACTCTACAAAGGAAATATCGTAAAGTAGTTGGAAATGCATGCGTTTTAATTGAAACTTTTTTAAGAGAAGTATTTCCGTTACAACTAATGTTTTTTCGAAGCAAATTCCCCTTTTTCTTGGGGAAAAAACAAGAAAGGGAGTATAAATTTCTAGAATCCACAAATTGAAATATGTTATTAATTTTTTTTTAAAAAAGTGAATGTTTTAAAGCATTAAACACAAATGGTAGATAAAGAATCAAATATACGTTTATGTTAGAAAATAATCAAAAATTAAATTAAAAATCCAGGAAAAAAAAAAGAAATTAAGAATTTCTTTGGAACACCAATTCCTTTTTATAATTTTAAATTTAAACGTAACGTTTTTTAAAGGAACGTTTATTTGATTTACGATTGCAATAAAATGTATTCTGTATGTAACAACCATCAAAAGTAATAAGAATAATTTATTATAACTCCCCTTTTTTTATTTTGTTCCATTGAAAAAAAGGAAATAATTTCATTTTTATTCTTTATAACTCAATATTAATCCAACAACAATTTTACATGTATTTTAAAAGACCATCTACCTTGAAAATTCTTTTGAGAAATAACTTGACATTTGAATTGCGTATAGTTGCTTCAAATGTTATATATCAGATCAAATTGATTAATTATTTATTAGTGTCGCATATAGAAGCAATACGAGGGCTTTTCAGCGACAGACTCTGTGATTGTGAACATAGGTCAAATGATGATACCTGAATTGATTCCCATTTCTCTAAACTTCCTCTATTAATAGGAATACTTATAACTTCTACAGATTTAGTGTACACAACCCCTCCAAGCGACGGGTTCTTTTTAGAATTATTCAGTGGCGTACACAAGGATGGGAGTAAGGATTTCAAATCCCTCTCATAGACCAATAGATTTTTTTTTATTTTTTATTTTCAGCATAATGATTACGTCTCGGCAGTAGCGCACACAAGAATTTTTCAAGGGGGTGGTGTCCAGGGTCGAAAGTCCACCATTCTTGTATCATGCTCCTTTTGATTTTGTCGATTTTCGGGAACAAAAAACAGTAAAGAACTAATTATTGAATAAATAATTGGCATTAATTAATAAAATTAATAATTAATAACAAATAAAATAAATTTTACGTATTATATACTTAGAATTATTATCAATCGAAAAAAATCAAGGGCTTTGAGGGGTCCGGTCCCTAGGACACCCCCCTTGTGTACGCCACTGCGTCTTGGCGATTTAGTCGACGTTCTTTTAAAAATGTAACCTCTCCCATGAAAATAATCCATTTACGTCACTGGCATCCTGAATATGTCGTAAATTTTTTTAAAATAGAAATAAGATTTTTTGTATTTTTTATAATGATTAATAATAGAACTGCAGAAAGAAAAGAATTACCGTAAAATCCGGCGTATAACGCGCACTTTTAACACAGAAAATAAGATCGAAACTTACGGGTGCGCGTTATACGCCGGGTATAAAAACAATAACTTTAAATATAACAAAATATATGAGCATAAAAATAGATTTTCACTTCTGCATGTATCGAAATAATGTTTATTTAAAAGAGAAATCACTTGCCGTATGAACTAAAAGAGTTGCAGTTCTAGAAGAAAACTATTTTGTAAAAAGTCTGGGATAATACCTCGAATAAATGGCTTCAAAATATAAGAGCAATATATACTAATTTTTCAGATTTCTTCGTAAAAAAGGGGGTGCGCGTTATACGGCGAATATACCTAAAAGTTAAAAAATTAAGCTTGAAAGTATAGGTGCGCGTTATACACCGATGCGCGTTATACGCCGGATTTTACGGTACTAAAACAAAAGATAGTGACCGGAAACGTATACTTCGTGGAACTTAAATCCCCACTTGGACAGAACTGGATTAAACTTGTCCCGATCGCGATCATGATTACTCAACTACCGTGGCCTTAGTGACCAGTAGCCGCAGTAACCTAGTGATCAAGGTCATGAGCTCGTGGTTGGCGTTTTGAGTTCGAGCACTATTGCCCCTGCAAACTCCCCGTGTAAAGAAGTCTGATGCGCTTTAAATCTGTCAAGGCTCAAATTCCTCCTGTTGGAGTGGTGTGGTAGTTTGAAGAGGAAGTGCAAACAAAGATGTTGTCTTCATCACATGACCAAGGTTCCAATAGGATGTCCGTCGCCATTTATAATGCGACGTTACTCAACACTCACTAACGATCAAACCAAAGTAAGGTCTTCATTTCTTATGAGTTTTATTGTAAAATCTATTAATTTTCAGATGAAAGCAGTAATAATCAATAAACTTCATTAAGGTTTACATAAGCATTTGCTGTCAATAGTTCAACTCAAAAATATATTTTTATAAAAACTGTGCAGTTGATTTTTGCAAAAATACGAGTATTCAAATGAAATCCCCAAACTACTGGGGAGAAAATACCCCACATAGTTGTGTTTGGTTCACTGAACAGTACAAAAGGAATTAGGTCCCTTTGTTGCAATCTATTATTATGTGGGCACAGTACAAAAAACAAGCCTCCCCGAACTGCAAGCACAATCCCCACCAAACACGTAATTGGAACTTCCCCAAGCACGGGGAGAGCCCGCCCCCTTTCTCCGGTGATGGACAGTGACAAGGAGCTCTTTTCTTGTTCCCATTTGTTGGGGGAAATGATATGAATAGTCGCGGAACACATGTGTCTTTGAAAAGAACAACATCCGAGGATGAGAACAGGCACAAGTGACATGAGCTTCGGATCCGAGCCTCCAGTTTCAATAATAACAGACTGTAGCTTTTCAGAGGATTGTCACTGGGAGGAATGGGTGCTGCGGCAGATGTAGACGGTTGTTTGTCAAAGGGAAGCATATTTCACTCAATAAAGTCGGAAATATGCATGTATCATCCGGCTGCGCGAAAGAATTTTAAGAGCGGTTGGAAGAAAAAGGAAGTATTCGTTCTTTTTTACTTAAGAGTGGGATAAGCTGCAACGGTTTGGAATAATTCAGGGTTTGTTAGTGTTAAGGACTCGCGAAAATATTTAATCCTTCCCCAAATGACAGCTATTGAATTGAGTTATTTTAGTCAATATCAGGGGCGTGTAGCTACCGTCACATCAGCTGTATCAGCCCTAAGCAACAGGGACTCCAAAATGCTTAATATTTTGACACTTTCAAATAAGTTTTGTTAAGGCTATTTTCGCCATATGTACGAAAGCAGGAACTTAACGCGGAGGACATTTTCGAACAGAAAAAATGCCTCAAATTTTTATAAAAAATTTGTGACATTGTATAACTCATGTATTTGTTTATAATATAGTGTTTATAAAGTGTTTCAAAATATTTCATAAATATAATTAGTTTTTCCTTTTAACATGTGAAGGAGGATTCGATCTAGTACTTTCCATTCCGAAAACGAGTATCTTAGCCATCATGCCAAAACGGTAATTTTCGCGTGGTGGCTGTTACTGGTTTATATCGATATCACACCGCCATACTATATTGGATATGGAATGGAATAGAATAAAATGGTTAACGTTAAGAAATGTCTCTTTTTCGGTTGCCTTTCACACTAGCATGATCTTTGGATCACTACATAATGTTCCCGAATTTCCAGCAATAGTCTTCTTTATTGGCTATTTTATTTAATCAATTTTTACATCTTATATTTCTTACTGATCTTGGACATTTTCTCAAACAAATAAAGAACATAAGAGTTAATTAGCTGGCATTTATTAATGGTCTAATTTTAACAATGCGTTACACATATAATTTTAGAGATGTTTAATACAATTCTAATATATATTATGAATAGCGATAAAAAATTATTCACAATTTTATGTAAGAAAAATCTAAAAATCGCTCGCGGTTGTATGAAGGTTAGTACAAATTATATTTTACATTAAATATCACATTTTATCTTTCTCTTAAATTTATTTAAATATACATGGGTTTTTCCCCTTGTATAAAAAAAAAATGCGTTCTTTATGTTGCCTTCTCAGCTGTAATACAATGGATTTTAATGGGAAAATATCATATTCTTAGAACATTCAAAACTTGCATGTATACAGTAAACTAAAGGGACGAACGTAATACAACCAATTCATGTTAAAGATCTTTTAACTAAAAAAAAAAAATGTTCCTGTTAAGTAACATTAGATGATCTCTCAAAGAATATAGAGATTTATATTTTTAGATGTAAATTGTATATATTTCGTCATCATTCATTACTTTTTGAACCTTCATAAATTTATCATAAATTGTATTCTAAATTTGTACGGAGCAAATTTGCGATGCAATGCAATAATTATTATTTACCAATTCATAATTAGTAAGATTAGAACTGTTACAATTAATTAATATTTATTGGCATGCTATACCTCAGAAGCATTATTGATCGTGGAAGCCTAACGGTCATTTAAAAATGAAATAGTAATAAACTCGTCGCTGTTGTTTCTTCGAATGGCCAGTTAAGAGTCCTCTGGTTCCACTAAAAACCCGCCAAGGAAGAAGTGATGATGCACATTAAATTTGTCGAGAATATAAGTCCTCAAGTTGGCATAATATGTAAGTGTGGAGCTCCAGCTCAAACATCCCCTTCATTACTTTATTGTGGTTCAAAATTACGAGGCTCGCTGTCAATAACCCTCGTATAGTCTCAAATGCAACGTCTAATAACAATCAATCTCTATCTAAAACATAATTAGAGTAATAATACACTCCGTATATTTAAACAGGAAAAAAGAAGTTTCCAGTTTGTGAAGTATTAGACCTACAAGCTTGAAATCCGGCAAGCATGATGACACAGATCCGCTAAGAATGAGTTTTGCTGAAATCGACGGCGATTAGTTGGGGGATGTAAAATATAAATCTATTTCCTGTCATTAGATAAAGAAGGGAAGGCTATAAAAATGTTTTTCAATATAATCGAAAGATTAGTGTGCTAGGAATTATAGATATCAATAACTTTAAAACCATATATATCTATATTTCGTCATGCAATGTGGCTCACACAAGGAGGAGGGGTTCGGCCCCTCCAGAGCTCTTGATATTTTTTATATTGAATATAATCCTATGTAAAATTTTTAATTAAGAATTTATTTTTATTAATTAATGCTAATTATTTGTTCAATAATTATTTTTTACTGTTTTTTGTTCCCCAAAACAGACGAAATCAAAAAAATATGTTGGGGGGAGTATTAAAGAATGATACGAAAATGGTGGAATGATACGAAAATGGATCCGGGACTTCCTCCCCCTTGAAATATTCCTGTGTGCACCACTGGTCATACATCATGAAATACCCAAGTGAAGCGGGCAGGTAAATTCTGGTATACATTTAATCATGAAATTATTTATATAATAAATCAAAAAATTTTATTCTGGAAAAAAAAATGATAATGCTATATTTTTACTATTTCAGCAAGCATAATGGTAAGTGCTAAACTTGAAAATAACTTACTTAGTCACCTGTACCACAAACGATCTATTTCGGAGAAAAAATAAAATTGTTGGCTTGAAGTCAACTACCAATTCCACTAAAAGACTGCTTTAATCAGCAACAGTTTATGCCGCATTCAGGCTTCTTTTTTTTGCGTCTCATTATTGTTATATTGTGTTATGTAGAAACTTTCAATTTATCTTCATTGACAAAATTATAACTAATTATATCATACATTTTACACTGGTGTCCAAAATTAACGGAACAAACGTTAAATTTCCTACCATTTCAAGAAATCTACCATTATTATTTTTTTTTAAACTTATATTACATATAAAGTGAGCAAAACCAAACATCATATCCTACTTTAGTGATTTTTGACAGTTAAAAAGAATTTTTTTAAGGCGTTTTGATAGAAAAACATTAAAACCGTTTTTACAGTAGAGCTTTGAATTTTATATATAGACTTGTGTATCGCATTAAAATAAGCACAAATTTGTGTTAATTTTGTTAAAATGAGTCCTCACAATCGCTTAGATTAGGAGGGGCCATGCGGCATGCCACACTGTGGCACGGCGGTGTTGTAATAGTGGCACGCGAAGACTTGCTGAAAATTTTTTTTAAAAAAAATTGTAATTGTAAAAATAGTAATAAATAACAATTTTTTAAAAAATTTAATTGAAATGTGGCTGTTTTAGACAAAAAACTTGGGTCAAAACTTGGGTCACACAGTATGTTTGTGAATATACATTTTCTTTTTTGAACATTTATTCAAACTATCGCTCAAAACTAGCTAATATTTACATAAAACAACCTAATTTTCTTAGTATCTTTAAGAGCTAGTCATAATATGGATGACTTGGTAAAAAACTTCAAATTCAACCCCCCCCGACATTCAGAGAACTAACTGTTTAAATACTATTTTAATTTAAAAATATACTTAAGTTACTCATATTTATTTTATGACTTGACTGGAACTATTTTTGTAGCTCTCTTATTTGTTATATTATTCCTAAATTTCCGCTAAGATTTGCATTAAAAATGTGCTATTTGCGTAAAAATCCCATAATAACCTTATAAGTAACATTTTTTCATCATTTTATATTTTTTTATTGGATGTGGCACACATAGTTATTTCTTTCTTTTTATCAGAAAGTGGCACTCTTCCCAAAAAGGTTGGCCACCACTGGTTTGGAAGATGATTTGAGATGGAATGTCATTGGATGGATTAAGTGTGGGATGTCTAAAGCAGAAATAGCCCGAAACCTAAATGTTTCTCGAATGGTGCTATCCAGAATATGGAAATAATTTCAAACAATGGGTACTGTTGTTAAAAGACCTGGACAAAGTCGACCAAAAGCTAGAACACATACGGAAGATCGATATTTGACAATAAATTCACGTCCTCACAGAGACATGATAGCTAAGGAGCTTGCTCAGGACTCCGCTGCTGCCACTAGAAAGCCAATTTCTAGATTAACTCTTTACAGATGCTTAGTTGGGAAGGCCCTTAATGCCCGACGACCAATGGTATGTGTCCATCTTAACCCATCACAGAAAAAAGCTCATTTTTTATAGAACCAAGAACATGTGACTTGGGCAAATCAAGAGTGAAGCCGTGTACTTTTCACTAATGAGTCTAGGTTCAGTACCAATAGCGATTCCCCCGGAATCTCCCCAAAGCCCTTGATTTTTTCCGATTGGTTATAATTCTATAGGTATAAAGAACGTCAAATTTAATTAAATATTTGTTATGAATGATTAATTTTATTAATTAATGCCAATTATTTATTCAATAATTAGTTGTTTACTGTTTTTTGTTCCCGAAAATCGACAAAATCAAAAGGAGCTTGATACAAGAATGGTGGACTTTCGACCCTGGACCCCCCCACCCTCTTGAAAAATTCCTGTATGCGTTACTGACTACAGTATATGTGGTGAGCAAATACACACAAAACAGTCAAAAAACATTTTTCTTCTCTTAAGCTTCTAATTTAAACCAATAAACAAATAAACTTAACCAATAAAATCTACAGAAGAGACTCTAAAATTGAGAATCAGTAGTGTGCTCAGACCCCTCTTAGGGGGACGTTGTAATTTGAAACAAACACGTAGACGAGGGAAGGCGCTAAAAGGCAATCTCAGTAGTAAAAATTTAAAATATGTTGGTCTATGTGTGTGGGGGAAGGGGGGGGGAGTAAGTTGAATTCTTGTGTACATCATTGTTGCAACTTTCTAGATGAAAGGCTGCGCTATGTGCTTATGGCTTAGTGCAGGGATGGCGAACCTTTTTGAGACGTGGCTTAAATTTCATTCATATTTTTTTTAGTACTACCTCCTGGGTCACTAATGCCCATTTGCACTCGAGTTAAAAAATTTTTAACAGAGTATTTTTAAAACTAAACATCTTTAAATTCAATTGGCTTATAACGGGTAAAAAGGGTGCTATGGAGGTCTCTTTCTATAAACATAACTAATTGAAGTGCATTTTATCTGAAGAAAGTGCTTTAAATATGGTTTTTAGCTTTGGTTTCCGATTGTTTTTCAACAAACAAAATGTGAGTAAAATTATACACTTTATTTGATATTTTGTAAACACTTTTGCTTTATTTCAAATAATACATACTTTCATATACAATTTGTTGTCATTTGCGTAGCTTTGGAACCAGGGGTGTAGCTACCGCAGTATCGATGATAAGGGGCCCCTAAGTTTCAGGGCCCAAAATATGTAAGAATTAAATAATATTGAGAAAATATTGAGAGCTCATCGAAAAGGGCCTCCAAATAATTTGGATACGGGGTTCACTTAGGACTAGCTACGCCAGTGTTTGGAACTGTAACGATCAAACTGAAGGTTATAGACAGCATTTAAATTGCATTTGTGTCAATGGGCTTGAAAAATTCAAATAGAATATAAAGAGTCCACACAAATTAGAAAATCTTTATAAACCCTCGTAAAGCAAACAAGTGGCTGTCTAGCAATCGTGGATCAGTGTCTGATCCACGGGTCATAGGTTCGCCATCACTGGCCGAGTGATTAATATCAATGGTCCCCGATCCCAGACCGGTACTGGTCCGTGGAACAAATAGATATCAAATTATTTCTATTTTATTTCCCGTGGTGTATTACTTTCGGGTTTGTGTGACTTTCACTTTTATATTCATTTTTGGTGTAACTGTGTTTCATTTTGAAAGCATTTAAATAAAAATTGTTTAATCATAATCTAAAATATAAACAATCAACGTCCCCCTTCAGTGGACCGTGGTAAAATTATCAAATGTTGAACCGGTCCGCCGGGATAAAAGGTTGGGAAGCACCTGATATATATAAATTAATTTAAAATCTAACAAATCCGATTCAAGAAGCAATAAATAGCTGCACCTAAGACTTGCGTTTTTCCCCCCTTAAAAAAGAAAAAAAACTAGGTTGCATTTTTAAATTTTTTCCAATTAATACCAACTTTTTTTTAATTGCAAACACACAAGCCTTTGACATTCTTTAATTTCAAATTCAAAATATTCGATCAGAATATCGACTCGTTTTGGGGAAAGAGATATGAAGAGCTACAGAATATTTTACATTCTTTTTTATGTGATAACAAAGTAAATGGTTATGCCCAACTTTGTATAACTTAAAATTGTGGATGACAAATTTTTAATATTACTTTATTGATATATTAATAAAACATACTGATAAAAATTTTAAATTTTTTTTATGATTAAATTTGAATTTATATTAAAAAAATATTACTTGATGACCAGAAGATCTCCTGTCCTAAATATACTCGATCTATTTGCTTAAGAAAATAATTTAAGAAATTATTTTGTTTCAAAGCTGCCAGGAACTAAGAAGAAAATGAGTCTACTAATGCCTAAAGAACGAAAATTGAAGCAACACGAAAAATACACAGTAATGCATCAACACCTTCGCACAATAATTTATCTGAATGGGAATTTGCTTAGAAGGACATTTAAAACTATTTCACTAATAATTTTATTGTAGTAATTGTCTCCACACACATTTTCGGTTCTCTTTAATGGTTATGAGTTTTGATCGGAGACTCTGTTCCAATAAAGTTAGATTGATATATTTTTACTTTATGCTATAGCTCAGGTAATTCTTTTTCCGTATACGTATACTCTACAATTTAAGCAACACTCTTCTATGATCTTGAAAATCTCATAAAAAATCATCCAATTTAATCCATTTTCATGCTCTCGCGAAATTCAATACAAACCACATCTGCTAGACACATATTTCTCCCAATTTGGAATGCCACAAAGTCTGCCGAAAAAAAAGAATTCTGAGCAAATACTTTTCAGCTCTCCAAGAAGACCCCCTCCCAACAATCTACCAGAAACCTCAACTTCCAAGAGTATGACCTCTGCTCCAGCAAACTATATTTTCTCTTTTACCAAAACATTCTTGATGCTACCCCCCTTCCACGGGGGCTTCATTCTTGTGTACATCTCGTTCCGATCCCCCTCTCCCGTTCCATTTTTATTTGTTTAGTTCTTTTTTTGAATGTTCCTGTACCAAGTACTCTCTTCTTCCACTCATTTAACCGCAGAGGCAGGAAGCCCGGACGCTTGTTAAAAATGCTGCAGTTTGATTTACTCCAAAACAGGGGGCGGAGCCGTGTGGGCCCCAGGGCCCAAAAGGCCATAACCCTCGCCTCCAAATAAGCGGCCATCACCGCTGGGTACTTTACGAGGCCTTAAATCTGGCAACAGCCGGCTCATAAACCCTGACATTTGGAAGATCGTTATTTCTCGCATGCCCTCCCCTTCATTGAACAAGAAGCAAGTTATTCCATAGTATAAAGAAGAGAAAAAAAGACCGCCATCTCTCCCTTAAACTGTAACTAATCCGAATTTCCTCCTTACTCATGTAATGTGATCTTTAAGAGGAAATGATCACATTCTTTTTTGATGGGGGAGGGCACTTTCGTTAAGATGGTCTTTTTCGACTTGTTAAAGATAATCATGTACCACTTTAATATTCTTGTGTATTACACAGAGCCCTTTTGATGCGATAAGAGAAAGGGTAATTTGATCCAGGCTAACTGCTACTGAAAATTGTCTTGGGTAAATGGGGAAATAAAATGATAGGGTCCATTAAAAAATTGTTTGTGATGTATGATGCCAAATATACGGCTTAGGTAATTTTGTTCATATTGGTTGCTTTTGATTTAATTTATGAATTTATCTATCAAGTTAACAGTTTAAAACTTTAAATATTTATCTAATTTTTTTTTTACTACTGTGTATTTCAAACACAATTTATATTTTTTTAACCATTAGTTTAGTGATCTATTTTTTTTTTCAGACCCCGTACCTAACACATTCAAAATTGTATTTAAATTTTGAAAGCACATTAAAATTTAAAATGATAAAAAATCTTGAGAGCATGAACTTTTTCTAGAGTTTTATATTGATACAAATGAAACAAATCCTTTTTTTTCACTATTTGCAAAAAAATTCTTTATGCCTCTAAAGACCCATCGAGGAGAGGGGAGGAACAATAAAATTTGTCAAGACTCAAAGCCTTTACGTTGGTGAGGTAAAGCATTTTGGAGAATAGGTACTCAATCCAGGTGTCAACCTCATCACTTGACTGTGTTTCAAAATTATGAGATACATTTTCAATAGCCCTCTTTACTTTTGAGAGCGTTGTTAATTAAACATTCAATCAATCAAACGTGAATCAAATAAGTTGGAATAAAAAAAAGCAAGCAACATTATCAAATAACAAAACTAACAATTCGATAAACCTCTTTATTGATTAGTGTATTATAGAATTTTTTTCCTTAATGGCTCTAAAATCTATGCTATTTTTAACACGTCTTTTAAAATAAAGCTGATTTAATGAAATTTAATTACTTGATTCAGTAGCGCACACAGGAATTTTTAAAGGGGGTGTCCGTAGTCGAAAGTTCACCAATCTTGTATCATGCTCCTTTTGATTTTGTCGATTTTCGGGAACAAAACACAGTAAAAAACTAATTATTGAATAAATAATTAGCATTAATTAATAAAATTAATCATTAATAACAAATACTTAGTTAAATTTTACGTACTATATACTTAAAATTATAATCAATCGGAAAAAAATCAAGGGTTTTGGGGGTCCGGACCCCAGGACTCCTCCCTTGTGTGCGCCACTGACTTGATTACAAATGCTCATTCATGATCTTTGCAGAATTTAGGTTAGTACACATATCAATACTAATAATTTGTGTTATATTTTGACAAAGTTAAATGGTAAAACTACTTGTCCTTTTTATGAATTCATATTGTAATATCGTATTATTTTAATAAACTTTAATCTCTTTTCTGAGAATTTCTGTTGATCTCCTATATCATGTCTTATTTAGTCGAATGATGTTTAAGCACATTAATGAATTTATATTTATGGTATTCTTTGATACAAATGCAAGCAAATTCGTCCTTCTGATGTTTTTGTATATTCTAATTGACATTTTATCCCAGTTTAAGAAAGATGACATTTTTTTAGTAATATGAGATATAAAGAGATATGGATTCCCTCAAATGGAAATAAATTTTGAAAGAAAAGAAGGAGTGGTTCTAATAAAATATTTCAGCCGTTCTGTAATAAATTGTTAATATATATAGAATCATAACATCGCATAAGGCTCTGACTAAATCCAAAAGACACTATATTAGAACTTCTCAGAATGAATGATTCCCAACACTAATTTCATTTTAAAACTCACAAGATCACCAAGAGATATGAACTGAAGGCCCATCAAAAGCGATACTGCACAAACAAAAAGCACTAAATGAAAATTAATGGTTTGTCATAATTTTCCCAACAACCAACATCTGCTAGCAGCAGACACATGAGATCATAAAACAACGTTTTTCATCCAACGTAACCAAGGCGCGAATCCGCCTCATAACAGATGTCCCAACGCAGGCCATACAACAGCATAAATCACTCGTTGCCATTCCCGATCTTCTAAATCTTTGCCGTGAGACAACTTTTACGAGCGACAAGTAGAGGCGCCGATTCAGCTTGCTTCGCCCACTTGCCTTGACTCTTGAACTTGCACCGATTTCCATATTCATGACACAAGCATAGCGTGCGGCCTCAAATGCTATTAAAAAGGAGATTATCATAACTTTCATAGCAGGCACGGTATATGTGTCTGAAACTTTATCATAATGATTCTCTGGGGATTAGAGGAAAGGTAAAAAGGGTTCTTGTCACTCGATGATAAATGTGTGACATTCAAATAAATGTGTGACTGTGGTGCAACTATGATTTGGGGTGCTCCGGGCTGCTTGGGACATAAAAGAAACTTGCTTTGGGTCCATGATGCATGTAGGTGCAAAAATTTAAGCAGCAACAAATATCAAGAAAAAAGGATCGTCAAAAAGCATAAAGAATTTAACTACAATTCAGATGGTCTTGTACTAATATTGGCTTACACCTTTGCAATTCATTCTCGTCTGATTTTTAATACAGTCGGGGTCGTGGTTAAGAGCTTAGTGGCTGCAAATCTAATAAAATTGAATCTTTATGTCCTGTAGCGGTAAGACGTGGAATCAGTGGCGCTCACAAGGGAGGGGTCCGGACCCCCCCAAAGCCCTTGATTTTTTTTTCCGTTTCATTATAATTCTATGTATATAGTACGTAAAATTTAACTATTTGTTATTAATGATTAATTTTATTATTTAATGCTCATTATTTATTCACTAATTAGTTCTTTACTGTGTTTTGTTCCCGAAAATCGACAAAATCAAACGGAGCATGATACAAGATTGGTGAACTTTCGACCCCGGACCCCCTTGAAAAATTCCTGTGTGCGCTACTGCGCGGAATTAAGGGGATAGAGATACCAGCTCAGGCAGAGGAGTAACAGAGAATATTAGGCCCCCCAGCAAAGTCAGGTTTGGGGCCACAAGTCGGATCTTACAGAGGATTTCAAAACCATACCCTTAGAAGTACATAGAATCCTGCCCCCTCCTCTCCGTGATGCGGTGGGACATCAAGGACCACAAGGCCTACTGTGACCAACTCAGTATACGTGACCTTGGGCTCTGAGGTGCATAAGCAGATGTTCTGGCAGGTCGTCAGTCTGACGTGTAAATCCTGTGTTAAAATCCCAAGCAAACTTTGTTATTACTTATCGACCCATTGAAGGGATGAAAGGCTGAGTCAACTTTGCCCAGCCCGGGGTTTGAGCCTCGAATCTGTGTATGGAAGCGTGATGCACAAACCACTCAGCCACTGGGCTTCAAGTCTTGAATTATGTTTATTCCAAATCAATCCGATTCCGCCTAAAATTATCATATCGTCGGCCTAATTATCAGATTGCGTAACTCCACTGGTGTAACTGATTTGATATAGGAGTGCAACGCGCCAAGCCCTTTTTGGCTCGATTAAGGAATCGCGCCAAGCAGAGGTTATTGTCGGGTTACATCAAATCCAAGATGACGGCCTAGCGTTTCCCCTTTGTTTTGTCTACGCCATGCCTCAATGCGCGCTCAGTTTTTAATTTATTCCTTCGATCAGTGTAATCACTATTTTTTTATTCCATAATAAAACGAGATTTTGAAGGGAGAGGTGGTGTCTGGATTTTAACATAAAATAAACACAACAGAAAGTAATATTAATGTACTACACTTCCAGATATAAATTATTTACACTAATTTAAGCCCTCATTACACAAAATTTGTAACAATATCGCACGATAAAAATAACAAAGTAAACCATATTGTAATATTATCGCCTATCTTGGCGAACATAAACAACAACTTGACGCCTAGCCCTACTGTATCAAATTAGCTTCCCAGATGGAGTTACGTAGTCTGATAATTAGACCGACGATATGGGATTAAGCTGGCCTCTCAGTATTATATTCAATCGAGTCTCAAAATTTTCCAGACATCAATTCCTTACAATTTATTGTGAAAATAAAGAAAAGAAAAAAGAAAATGAAACTCTCCAGTTCAGGTGTCATTTTTACGTGACTTTTGATCAAAATGAAATTAGTAGCTAATTGTAGCGAAATTCTATCGACAAATTCAGTTCGATTTTTTTTTCACACCATTATGAAAAAAACAATGATGACCTAAAAGAAACAAAGGTGATTTCGAATCTGATTAGCATTTTACAGAAGAGAACTAAGTTACATGAATGGTTTCTTTAATAATACCTGCGAAAAATTTTATGATATTTTCTGTTGATTTCTAATAAAATTCAGCAGACGCTGATACGGAATTATTTAAAATTCAAGTGGAATGCCTCAAACGCGAGGGAAAAAAATGCTTTTTTTAGTCTTTTCATTGCAACTTTGAAAACAATATTCGACTATTGGTTGAAAAAAGGTTAAGAGTAAGGATGAAAAGCTCCCTTCAAGTCCAAAGAAAAGTAGAAACAGGATAAAATTGCATTCAAACAGAATTCGTTTAAATATGTTAAAAAGTCTAGCAGTCCGGAGTATTTGACAATTTGGAAATCCTCTAATACTTTGCTTTTAATTCGTTCCTAATAAATCATTGTTTGTGGTCGAAGTGTTCATACCTATATCTTCAATTCCCGAAAATGATCTTAATGCTTTGCTCGCTATTTTTTTCAAACTATGAGATGTACACAGTGTACACATGTATTTCTTTCCTAATCTATTGTTTTATAAAGTACATTTAAAGTTTTCTTATATTTTCTTAACATTTTGCCTTAATGTCGTGTTTCGACAAAATCATATTGATTATTGGTGATCAGATCTGAATCTGATTTTAGAGGGAGACTAGAAAGTACCACTAATTTATTACTTTCATTATTATTTGCTAATACTTTGTACGTTCTTTTACTAATGTTCTTACTTTTTTTCTTTTACTAATGTTCTTACGTTCTTACTTTGTACGTTTTTACTTAATTCCAGTTATGTTTAAAATTATGCATACAGAATAAAACTTTAGAAAATATTGGATGTATTAAGAAGGTTTACGTTAATTTATTATAATTAATTATAAATGAAACCCCTTCACATTTAACTTAATTTAATTTAATTTATTATAATTCTATGTGAATCGAAAATGTGACATGCACTTCTCTTTTATTTATCTTTTTGTTTGTTTTAAATAAATTTGTTTTAAAGAAAAGTAATACAATAAAATATAAGGTAAGAAATAAAACATTAAGAAATTATAATGGTAATGAGTTCGAGTCCAAGTTCCACTGAAGACCCGACGCTCGTAGAGGAGCTGATGCAAATTAAGGTATCCGACTACGTTCGGAACTGGGATTTTGCAAAAGCGTATAAATGGATAATACTTATGATATTTAGTGTATATAGCTCATACTAGTAGCGCACACAGGAATTTTTCAAAGGGTCGAGATCGAAAGTTCACCAATCTTGTATCATGTTCCTTTTGATTTTGTCGATTTTCGGGAACAATACACAGTAAAAAACTAATTATTGAATAAATAATTAGCGCTAATTGATAAAATTAATCATTAATAACAAATACTTAATTAAATTTTACGTACTACATACTTAGAATTATAATCAATCGGGAAAAAACCAAGGGCTTTTGGGGGTCCGGACCCCAGGATGTGTGCGCCACTGGCTCATACCTTGTGTGTGCCACTGGCTCAGACCTCTGTACAGAGGCTCAACTAGAATTTTTGAAATATATAACTTAGAAGTTATATATATTTATATTAGTTATATACATATTTAACTTAGAACTCCATGTTTTACGACAACAGAGGGGAGAAATGTTACGAAAAAACGCCGATCATTATTCAATGGGTTGTAACTCTGAAAATAATGTGAATTTTTCAAAAATCATAGTTGAGCCTCTGTACAAAGGTCTGAGCTATATACATGCAAAATATTATTATAATGGAAGCATTTTTCACAAAAGGAGAACGTTTTGAAAAAAGGTTATTCTAAGTTAATTTTTTGCCGAAATAGTGTATTAAAATAATTTTTTTTTCAAAATGTCCTTAAAACCATTTTATATATATTTTCTAATCTAAGTGACTCTAAATATCATGAAAATTATCCATTTATGCGCTTTTTTAAAATCACGGTTCCGAACGTAGTCGGAAACCTTAAGTCCTCACTTTGATTTATTGAGTAAGTTTGGAGAGTGAGGGTCAGCTCAGGTGTTTTCTTCTTTTCTTAACACTGATTCGGAATTAAGAGGTCCTTCACCAATAGTCATCATGTAGCTTCAAAGCGACATTAATAACAATCAATAAGCCTAATACATAAAGCAAGCCAGACGAGGAAAATGTTTTGGAATTTTAACTAAAAATAATGTAATGACAAATCTTTATTGTGAACACAGAATGCAGGTTTTGCAAAATATTTATTATTAAGTACTTCGTTTCAATCACTTTAGTAATTACTTATTGTATTTTCTTGTGACAAAAAAAATGGCTAGAGACACAATGAATAACAGCCACGAGATTGAAATACTGTAGGGTTGAGAAATGATTTCGATCAGTTCAGGATGATTTCAATCAGTCACCTATATTACTTATAGGTTTTAGTAAAAAGAATTCTGCTATGAAATCTAGTTTATTTCAAAAGACATGTGAAAACCTTTTTAGACAGGTTTTGTAACAGACGATTTTTCTTAAGCTGATTGAATGTAACATAAAAATAATAAAGTAACAAAACAATAAGAAGTAAAGTAAAATCACAAACTAATAAAAAATGATAAAGTGATCACAAAGTAATCAAGTGATAATGGAATTTTTGACTTTTATACAAACTAATAAAAAAATATCAGTATCGGGCTTTTATAAGTATGTTGAAAAGAAAGGAATTAAAAAAAAAATGTTAATAAATGAGAAAATTCTTCCTTATCATTGTTGTGTTAAGAAATTATATTCCTAAGTTCTCTAACTTATTCTTCATTCTTTATTTTAAACATTATTTTATCTTAAATTCTTTTCTTAATCACAATCACAAAATAGTTTCTAAATGGTATATAGTGTATACAATTTTTTAATCGCAGGAGTACAACACTGTTGATATGTCAGAAACTTTCTCATTAAATATTTCAAATGCAACAAAATTATTAGATTAAAATTGTTGCTTCACCTCTTTTCTAAATGGAAAGATTGTTAGATGTAATACCCAACCAGCCATTTTAGCAAAAGGTTAACCCAATTTTCCTCATTTTTAAATATGAAACATAAATAGCTCTTTTTCCCGAGGAAGCTGAATTTATGTTTTAAACTAGCTGCAAGGCCCGGCGTTACACGGGATTTCTCTTTCTCTCATGACGTCAGCATTTGCGTGTGTGTGTGTACGCGCGCGATGTGAGTAATTTCTATAATTATGCCATTAATAATCATGTAATTTCTATAATTAATAATTCTAGCTGCATGACCCGGCGTTGCATGGGCTTTATCGTTTAAAATTTTCCCTTCCCTTTCTAATATCAGCACTTCCAGGGGTGGGTGTAGTTTTTATCATTAAAATAATCTTTTTCGAACTTTTTTTTTACTTTTCTGCCTGTCGTACTAGTTCCCCCCCCCCTCCGCTTAGCCCGGCGTTGCACGGGCTTTTACATATATAATATAATAATCAAACAAATAAAACTTTGGAATTAATTAAAAAGCACATAGCTACTTTATTTGAAATATTAGTTTGGAACTATAGGATTAAAATGAATTATTTTTGTGAAATAGAGAGCGAACATGTGTGTGTGTGGAAGAGGTGTAAATCTCTCTAATAAAAAATAGAAAAAAATTGTTGAATCTTTTGAATTTTAGTAAGGCTACTTACTGTGAAGGAGAAGACTAGGTCTATATGAATCAGCGAAAACATTTTTATGAATGAATTTATTTTTAAAAAACATCCTTATAATATTCCCCTTCATATAACTGATCCCCTTCACAGAGAGGAGAAATATGTTTAAAAAAAGAATGTTTTAAACTAGTTTGTGTCTAATGCTTTATTTTATAAGCGTTATCAATCATTTTCGGGAAAGAATAGAATAAGCGAGTAATTCGAAAACAAAGCATTTATAATTACAAATTGGAACATTTGAGTACCATCCTTCCACTTACCCGTTTCCTGTCTGCCATTCCAGTCAAAACAAATAAATGAGCAACAGCGAATTAAATTCTGCAAGGCTCACACATAGCGCGCAAATAATAATAAAAATTCTTCGGTAATAGCAGGCGATACCTGTTTAAATTTATTTGTTTTCATGATATAATGAGTGCGAAGATTCAGCGGGGTCCTGCAAAAATGCGATTCAACTATTCAAAGAAAAGGCATCAAAACAACAAAACATAAAAATTGCTCTATGTTATATTTTTTTAATGCTAGTTGGAAGAAAGAACATTGCATTTGCCTAGCAATATAATTTTTGCATTATTATGGATTTTGAATCGGATATGCTGAAAAAACTTATATTTTTAGTAAATAAAAACTTTAAATTGTTAATTATTGCACCAAATTTTCTTTGCAAAAATTTGATTTTAGAAATATTAAACTATTTACAGAAACTAAAAGCTGTTATTCTCTCATCAAACAATTAAGGATTTATTTAATTTTTTTTAAAGTTTTTTTTTCTAAAAAAAAGTTAAAGATGTGTTTAGAGGTACATGATACGATTTATTAAAAAAAAAAATCGATTTAAAGATTTTTACAATTTTTTTACTTAAAGCCAATGAATAAGAATTACGCACAACAGTCTTTGTGCGTGTGCGCTTTAAATACTACAAAAGACTAACCATTTAATTTTTTTTAAAGAAAACTTTATAAATTTATGAAGGGATTTTATAAAATGCTTCTCATCCTAAAAATAAGTGCCGCACACACATGAAATTTGATTTATAAATACGTCAAGAGCTATGCATAACAAAAGTTGGTATGAGTTTTCTGCTAGCAAGACTGATATACGTAAAATACATTTTTTTCTGAATGATTATTGAAAATACCTTAAAAATATGTAAATTTTAAATTCAACTATATTTTTAATAAATAAGCATTGCTTTGATTAAAAAGTGTATACCACTTTTTGTTATTTGCACTAATAAAAAGTGTAAGAAAAAAAAAAAATCAAAGCATTTGGTACATTAGAAAAGAACCTTTCACATTTTAAATGAGATATTTTTTTCTTCCTGAAATAAATCCGCTTAAGGTATCCGACTATGTTCGGAACCGTGATTTTGCAAAACTGTATATATATATATAAATGGATAATATTTATATTTAGTGTCACTTAGATTAGAAAATGTATATAAAATTGTTTTAAGAATAATATTACAATAAAAAATTATTCAAGTACAATATTTTGACAAAAAATGAACATAGAATGACCCATTTTCAAAATATTCTCCTTTTGTGAAAAATGCTTCTATTATAGTAATATTTTGCCTGTAATTGCCACAAATAGAATTTTTTCTTTTAGAATTAGAAGTGGGTTTATTCATGTTTTACGACAACAGATGGGATAAATTTTAAGAAAAAAACGCCGATAATTATTTCACATGGTTGTAACTCTGAAAATAATGTGAGTTTTTCAAAAATCATAGTTGAGCCTCTGTACAGAGATCTGAGCTATATACGGGCAAAATATTATTATAATAGAAGCATTTTTCACAAAAAGAACATTTTGAAAAAAAGGTTATTCTAAGTTAATTTTTAGCCGAAATATTGTACTTAAATAATTTTCTTTTAGTCAAAATGTCCTTAAAACAATTTTATACGTGCCTTCTAATCTAAGTGACACTAAATATCATGAAAATTATCCATTTATGCGCCTTTTTAAAATCACGGTTCCGAACTTAGTCGGATACCTTAAAGTTTTTATTCGCCATTGGGATGTGAATTAAAACGAACATAAAAGTTATCAGAACTTTGATTTTTTTAAATCTTAGAGCTTTAAAGTTTCGTGAGAGTATAGGAAATTATATACAGAATAAGTTAGGCTAAAAAAAATTTTATTTGAATATCTGACCGATTTTAGTGTATTGTGGGGTAATTAAAATTTTCTCACTATACACTTTGAGGAATTGTTTTAATAATTAAAGCAATTCCTTTAATTCAGAAGAATAATTAATAATTACTGTTATATATAAATATAGTTTAATTGGAGAATTATTGTAATAATAATGAAATCATGAAATATCATCATCATGAAAAGTAATCTGAAAGAAAAAAGGAGTAATCACTAGGTTTTTGTCCAAATATGAAAAATAACAGAAAAGTTTCTCTTGTATTCCAACTTGAAACGCTATTTAGTTCTCTGTTGAAAGGGTGTGAAAAAAAATTAAGATCAATGTGTCTAGACATGATATTACTTTTTTTTAAAGAGTAAAAAAAAATATGTTGCCCATTTATGCATTAGGGTGCATGAAACATATGCTACGAAAAGGGAGAAAAAGACAGAGGTTTTGTAATAATAATTTTTAACCCCGTTGCTTTAAGTATATTTTCTTTCCTTAAAGAAATAAAAAAAAATTTTATGGTAAATCTCAAGTTTTTGGATACATTTTGACAAATTTTAGATTAGCATCCTCCTTAAATTAAGAACCACGCATATAAAACAAAAAAAAAAACATAAAAATTTATTTTCTACATTTAGATGATTTTCCCTTTTTTATATAGCTTACATTGAAGCAAGCATTTGAGAGGGACACTTTTCGTATCATTTTCCCTTTCTCTATTTAAGGAACATTTTTTAAAAATTGACTTATCGTAAAGTCATCAATTTTTTATGCGCATTAATTGCATTATTATTATTATTTTAATAAGAGTGCTTTTTAAAATTTCGAGTAGTTTTGTCGTAAAATTCTTATGAGAAGTAACGTGGGAAAACCTTTCAATCGATGAAAATTTAGTATGTATATTTTTACCGGTAGTTTTCTTTCAAATCATTTCTTTGACAAAATACTCGTTAAAATATTAATATATTCATCTATATAGTATGGTAAATTAGCATCAAGGTTTAAATGTTACAAGATGAGTGGAATTTTCAAAAATATGTTCATCTTGAGTTGTAATTTACAATTTAAGAAATTTACACTTTTACATTTAAGTAATGCATATTATACCACCATATTGGATTGCTAAAATACTTTTAATTTAGTTAAAGAGTACAAGTTTAAACAGCATCAGGAGAAGAAGGAATTATATAGTTTATTTTCCAATACAAATTTAAAAAAAAAACAATTTTTCACTGATTTTTGTGAAATGAGTCCAAAAAATACGATTCAATAAATCTTATTTTTTAAGAAAACTCGTAAGAAATATTGAGTGAATTTTTTTTTAATAAAAACATTAGGATAGAAGAATAATATTAACTGTACAATCAGTAATTTATGAAAATATTAATACAACTCGTTTTCTAAAAGCCTTTATTTGTTTCTACTCATATTACATATTTACTAAAAGAAAGGCACAATGATATTTAACTGTCACATTAATAATTGACACAAATGATATCTGTATGTAAAACTAAAATCTTTCAAATAAATAAATTTATTAAAAAAAAAATCAGCAATTTTTTTCATATATGCGTTTTTAGGAATATATATATATATATAGGTTCTAGTACTGTAGGTTCTAGTACTTCTTCACTTTTATTTTATATTACTATATATATATAGTACCTCGTTGGGAGAGTAATGTACATGTTTTTATATTCAGAAATATTGTTATTAATTATATACAACACAATAAATTTCTAGTTTCAAAAAATTCAGGAAAAGTGAAAAAAACTATAAACATTTCACTAAATATTGCTTAATTTAAAATTGCCCAGTTAATTTTATTAATAGTTATTTGAACATAGAAATTCTAAATAGTAAGAATTAAAATTCCTTAAAATATTAATAATATATTATTATAAATTTATCATTTTCCCTAAATATAGTTACCTCCATATTCTAATATTAAATAAAATTAGTTATTATTATTTTTAATTCATATATAATCCTAGTGTCCCTATAGTAATGGTAGTATGTAAACACTGTTTTTAATTTTTTATTTCTATTCTTTTCATATTTTTGCTAAATGCTACTATTCAACCATTCCCATGCTATGAATATGCATTTGTGTCCAGAATCTGGTAATAACTTGTTTATTGTACTCAGATTTATCACGGGCTCTGCATTTTTGAATGCAATTTTTAGGTAAGTTACCTTTGTCTTGTAATGGATTTCGATACTCTGTCCATTAATTTCAATAGGTTTTAGCTCAGTATTATTAACATAAAAGAGGAAGGCTGGCTGTCCAAAAAACATGTTCAGCCCCACTTTTATATAAATTATTTATGTATAAGAGATGTGTCCTAAGTCAGAAATGTTTATAATACTGTAGCATCTTATATTTTTATATTTTAAATTTATTATATTTTTATTTTCTCATATATCCTTCCTAAAATCTTATGTCTGGTTATCTTGCAGTTTCAATTTTTTTCAGTTTTGATTATTGAATATTCATTTCTTTTAGTAGAGAATTTTCACTATATATATATATAATTAGTTCCATATTATTATTTCCCTATTTAAATTTAAAACAGTTAATTTAATGCTAGATTTAAAATATTTCCATCAATTAAACAATTATATTTTATTAAAAGCCAAGGGAATACCAAATTAAATTAATTAATTACGATAATGCTTAAAGTCTTTCCGCTATCAATATTTTTAAGACAGATTACTTGGTGTAATTCAGAAGATAAAATGTTTTTAGGGATAAATTAACAATTTTTATCTCCTCCCGACAAATATCTCTTACTTAATTCGAATCTAATTGGGCGCTATTGGTCATTAACCGACGATTCATTTCAAATACATTATTACAACTGGAATAATTACATTTACGAAAAAAGTACTTTTTAAAATCGCATAATTTAAAGAGGGAGTTGAGCAATAACTTTTTTGATAATCTATACTGTCGATAAAGCGCGTTAAGGTCTTTTTCTTTTGAAGAAAGTTAATGGATTTTTCATGTTATCTTAAGAACTGTTTCCACTTTAACCAATTCTGAAACGGAGACAGACATCTTTCAAACACATTTTAGGTGGCACTTAAGGTGCAGAAACAGTAGCACACATGTAGGAGGAGGAGGTCAGCAACTCAACTCTGCTCACTCAGCAGAAAATTAATTGGTTATTGCATCCCGAAGATAAATTCCATTAAACTTTGCCCTTCTGGAACCAAAAAGAAGTGACGGCACAAGAAATAATGTCACCCACTCTTTTGAAAAAGAACAAAAAATATAGTTAAAATAAAATAAAAAAATAGGGTTGTGTAGTTTTTCCTAATCTATAAAATAAAGCGATTCTAACCTTACACGTCAACCAACCACGATAGTAAAAGCAAGACACATCAGCGTTAAGGAGGTTGAAAGAAGTAACAACCAAAAAAAAAAAAAAAAGGAAGAAAAAAGTTTCTGTGGCATAAGTTTCAGAGGGGTGCAGAAGGTATAATTGACTGTGAAAGCATGGACTGTAAAAAAAGATAAGAAAATTGCTACTCTTGGTTTCAATAGAGCTCGTGAGTTAAAAGAGGGTGGTGCTTATCTTAGATATGATGTAGTACAGGAAAAACGTGAGCGTAAACGTATAGCCCATGCTTTTAAAAGAGGGGGTAAAAAGAATGTTTTGCTCAAGTATTGTAGACTTAAGCTGTTATTAGTTCCTCTCCCGCTTTCCCCCCTTATTGATCAGATATTTACACCTGCTTTTGCTTACAAGAGTGACTGGATGGTACAAATGTAAATTGTTATTCATGTTATCTTTGTGTTGATATATGGTCATTAATACAAAACCTCACAAGAAGGATTTACAAGTGCAATAATTTAAGTTGTTTGACTTTTTTTTTATCGATTAACATTTGAAAACATTTTTGTTATAGGAAATTGATGCTAATAGACTTGCTATCTATCAATTTATTTATAGTATTCTGGCCTTTTAGGAAATTCTTTTGAGAAAGAGAAAAATTCATGTATAAAAATTAAAATTTTTTGAAAAACATATATAATCTCGGAGAATTACTTTAAATCCTAAAAGAGAGAAATTCAGTTCAATTGTATTACTCAAGGATCCGAAGTTAAATGAACAATTGGATTGCTTATAAGATTATACATAGCTGTTTTAATTTCAAACTTTTTCCTATATTAAGTCGATTTTTCAATGTACCGGTTGATTCAGAACTAATGTGACCAATTTCAGTGCATCATTAATTTTTATCGAATTAAGTTATTTATATACAATTTTCACTGTGGTTTCCTAGTACACTTTGCATAAATGTTTCGGCTAAGCCAAAAGGGCTTTCTGACAATTTTTGGGGGTATTTTTCCAACTTCCTCTTTGATTGCTTTTTGGAGCCCTTGAAGTGTTCTTACTGTACATCTATTTAATTGGGTTTTTTAAATATCCCCTTAAAAATAATCGCAAGTAACACAACCAGAGGATAATGGTAGCAGTTACTCAGGAAGAAGAAAATGTATATTTTTAGCTTACAGCCGTCTTATAGTTGATCTTACAGTATGATTTTGGGTAGAATCTTGGAGAAAAACAACGTTTCCTTGAGGATAAAGACGTTTACTTTTTTTGATCAAGTGTTCCAAAACTTTATTTTGATAGTATTTAGCATTAATTTTAGCCTTTGGTTCGACAAAAAATGGTTTTGTTAAGCATTGAAAGGAAATTTCTATCCATACCATAACACCTGACGGCCAACTTGCTTTTTGCAAAACAGTTGTGTCATTGCGACGTATTTTCCGTGAAATATATTGTATCTTCATTTTGCCAGTTGTGAATGACAGATGAAACAATGCTTCATCCGAAGTTATCCATGCTTTGTATCTACCTTTGCGTGACATTAAATACAGAGGCCAAGAACGTTTTCTTCGTTTTTCTATGTCTAAACAGACATTTGAAGACAGACTGATGTATTCACTTTTTTCCAGCCAATTTTCTTTATCTAACGATAAATTGTAGATTGCGATATCAATAGTTTCTTTGCTAAAGTTCTTTAAGGCAGAGGATTTTCTACAAAGATAAGTTTTTTCAGCTTCTTCCTTTCTTTTCCCCCAAGGTCTTCCTTTCGTCTCCATTTTTATCCTGGAGCTTTTGATTACCAGTTAAATTTTAATTCTTTTCAAAGTTTAGATAGTATTCTACTTGAAAAATATCTTTTCTGATTTTTAAGTGCTTTATTTATAACGTAATTTGAGCAAACATCTTTCAAAAGCTTTGAAATTTCGTTTCGGGTTTGAGGATCTAATTTTGGAGCCAAAATTTTCTCCCACTAATAGAAATAGTTAGATTGGTAATTTTAATGTTTCATTTTAAAAATATAACTGGCAGTAAAGCGATAAAAACTTACCATTCATAGTTACATGCTTTTAAAATTGGTCTCACTAATCTTGAATCAACAGGTAGTTTAATTCATAATTTTTCCATATTTCAGCCACTTAGTACTGTTGCTTTACAAAAAAAAAAAAAATTCAAAAGATTTTTAAACATTTTAAACATTGCAAAAATATATGATAAAAAATATTTTTAAAAAATCATCCTTTGTAGAAAATTAATTAACTTAAAAAAGATAAACTTTTCTTTCAGCTACTGGTCATTTTTCTAAAAAAAAAAGAGGACTTTACATACACTAATGATTTGTTCTAAAAAATAAATCATCAAACAAATTTCAAAATTACACATTTATATAAAAAAAGACCAAAATTAGATATTTAAGCTGTGATAAAATGACTTAAGATAATTTTAATAAATTCAATTCTTTATTCAGTTATACCTCCTCAAGCTGAACTGTAAATAACTCGTATTCTATCAATAAACCATGTGACAAACTCAATTTTGCATCAAACCGATTATATTGATCAAATAATCAACAACTCTATTTATTTTTCTTATTACAACTATAAAAGAATTATCGTTATATTTGTTAAGATAACGTTTTTTAAACATTTAATGGAAGAAAATATTGCAAAAAAAAAATTACTGTTTTTGATTCACGTCCCTAAGAAAATTGAAAGTGATATTTTGGAAGAAATTATTGCACTCTCAATTTTAAAAAGCCATTCAGTATCCTTTGATTTTACTGAGTCTATGGAATTATGCTCAAAAATAATCATCATAAAATAAATGAATAATAATAATAATAATAAAAAAAAGAAAGACAAGACCTCTCGAAAGAAATATTTTGTTAAAAAACTTTCAGTCACACTATTTATTCAAAAATGATAAATATTTATTTTGATAGCTTTGTGCATCGATAGAAAATGTATAACATAACACAGGAAAACAATTTTTTTAATGCAAAAAGTTACTTACAAGTTTGTAAGCAAAATGAATACAAAAGAACATTTGTAAATTCAATTATTTGTATTAATTAGCAAGTTTGAGGTATTGTACAAAATAAGCAAATGTAAGAAATCGTTATTTTATACTTTGATGTTTATACATTTATATTAAGATAAAATGTAATTTGGGATAATGAAGAATTATAAAATATCAACGGAAACATATCTACTCATCAAACAAATTAAAACCGTCTTCTCTAAGTAATTTAAATGTTCTCCATTAGTGTAAAATTATTAAATTCGAAACTGTTAACTATGTTTGCGAAACTGATCCTATAAATTTAAACCCTAAGCTAAGGGGTTAACAAAAAGCTTTTAATAATAAATTATTATTAAAAATAATTAAAATTTTAAAATAAATTTTTAAATTAAAATTTTAAATAATTAACACTCAAATTTAAATTTTAAAACCATAAAAAATATTATTTAAAGATATTTAAATTAAAGCTTCCCTTAAGAAAAAATTTCCAAGAGTATTTTTCAAATTGGAAACCAAAGTATTCGAAGAAGCGTTTCAACTTTTTAAAAGAAAACTTCCTTCTTCCGGTTGAAATAAACTTAAATTAATTAATTAAAATTGGGTTTTTCGTATAATTTTTCCTAAAAGATAAAATTATTTTTATTTGATGTTTTTTTTTGGTTTTTGGAAATTATAACTTAAAAATAATTTTTTTAACGGAAAGAAAACTGGCAGAAAATTTTAAAAATTTTTAAACGGAAAATATTTTATATATTTTGAAAAACTCCATTACATTGGAAAAAAAAAAATTTTAATTTCAAAAATTTAATTTTTCCCTTGGGAAGGCCCAGTGCCCTTTTTTCAAAAGGCCAAAAAAACTTTTTTTTCTTAAAAAACTTGGGCTAATTTCCAATTTTCAATTTTTTTAAATTTTTAATTTTCCTCTTGCCCCCATACAATAACAATGTATTGAATTCAATAATAATATACTTTGTCGTAAAGCTGCAATACGACTTTAATTATAAACCGTATAAATTATCAAGATAAGTATTAAATATTTTATATAATTTTATGACATGCCCATAGGGTCACTGGTAATTATTTAACTTGTTATTAACTTAGTACTGTTAAATTAATTATGAAACACATTGTGCGTACTGATACATTTATAAGTGTATTATATCAGTGTAAATGTGTACTTTGTTTTTCATTATGTCAGAATGTATTTTGTTTTGCTTCCTTTCAGTAAATAAATATTTTTTTTAAAATAATCTTTTATTTTCGACTTTTCGATAAAAGTGTCCACAGTTTGAGAAACGCTACTGTGAGCAATTATCGACGTATCACAACTATAAGCAGAGTTAATTTCATCTGTGATTATTATGGAACAATAACAAAAGACACTAAGTGTGTGTAAGTTTTAAAAGAGAGAGATTTAGATTCTGTTAAAAACCTACACACAACATCATTGATAACGAATACAATCATATACAAAAAAGTTAGAACAAATTTAAACTATGTACTCAAAATCAGGTACAATATTGAGTTTCATTTACACATATGTTAGTTTCAATATATAGGGTGTCCGAAAAGTATGACCACATTTTCAAAAATGAGTAAAAAATGAACAAAGATTTTCACTTACTATTATTTTTAGTTTTCCATAAGAAAAAGATTATAAAATTTCTGTTCAATGAAAATCTTTACAAAATGATGCTAAGTCCAAGTTTTGCAACATTCTTGTTTCAAAATAGCTTCGCCGCAAGAACAAGTGCAAGTTGTAGCATGGATAATCTAATGTATGTTTGCAATACATATACAACGTAAATTTAGGACTTCCTATAAACAAGGAACAGCTTCAAGATCCACAAGTTATGATTGGTATGAGGGATTCACGATGATTGGAATTTTATTGTCAAAAACAAAATAGGGCATCCCTAGCAGAACCTGAGATGATGTTACTCATATAGGCTCTATTGTATTGCGTTCTAATGGTGGGCCATTAAAATCGCTCAGTGAAATATTCTATAAAAAAACACCCCTTTTCTTTGTTAAACATAAGAAACCGTAAGAGAATATCTTTATTTGATTATTTGTAATTAAAATTTAAAAGTGAGCCATGCTCTTTTCGGACACCTGGTATAATTTACAATAAAAATAAATTATATTTATGTCAGTGTTTCTGAAACTGAGGGGTGGGCAGGATAACCCTAGGTGGGGGGGGGGTGAACATAACCAAAAGTAAAAAACAAAAAGTTATGAATTTACTGAAGCAAAGCAAAATTCATTCTGACATAATAAAAAATAAATTACATATTTATACTGATATAATACACTTACTAATGTATCAGTACTGCACAATGTATTTGATAAGTAATTTAACAATACTAAGTTAATTATCAGTGACTCCATGAGATTGTCATATATAATATTATATACAAAATTTAATATTTATCTTGATCATTTGTACGGTTTATACTTAAAGTCGCGTATATTGTAGCTTATTATTACTATTATTGTACTCAGTATTGTTATTGTTTTGGAGGGGGGCGATGAAAATTATGATTGAAAATAGGGTCACCAATAATGAAAGTTTGAGAAGCACTGGTTTTTATACAACTATGTAAACTGTTTCCATATTCTGTATTTAGTTTGAATATCTTAATATATTATCCATTTCAGACAATAACCAACTTATTTGCTCTATCTTTATTATTATTTTTATCTAGCACTACATACTCATTCCCATCACCGTAGACACAACACATTTAATATACCATAACTGCTAAACATATCTCATTGAAAAATTCACACATTTTTATCTCGAAATACCTCTTATCACTTCATAGATAAGCAACGGTTCCATTGAGAACAATCCACTTAAACAATGTTTTATCTCTCCAATTAGAAGTACCAATAAAACATTCCTCTTACCTGAGCACGATCCAAGGTAGATACTCTTCCCGGGATTTCAGGAGTTTATGGCTTCCTAATCACAATGAACGTAGGGAAGGAATCGTGTTTCATTCATGACAATCTTGTCCGATGCAGGTTATCTAATTATGTAAACACGGTGTGTCGTTCCTCTGCCGGAGCAACGACTTCACACCACCGCCGTTTCTTTCCGTCAGACGGGTTCTGAAGTATCCCAGCGGCGACTTTCAAAGGCTCAAAACGTTCGCGCCGCTAGGAGGCTTAACTCGGCATGGGGGCTGGCTCCATATTGATATTGTGTGGAATCTCTATTCAGTTAGAACTGATTTCACTCTAAGAGAAGAGGCTCTCAACCTTTTTATGCTGCACGGATCTCTTTGATGTTTAATAAAAATAATGAACCTCTTTTCAGATGGACGGAGCTCATATATATTTTGATTAAGGGTGTGACGGGGCTTTAACGCGTTTTCACACTAATCCTCTTGGGGAATCTTTGGGGCCAGAATTGAGTTATTTCATATCCAATCCTCTCAAGAAGAAACCGCGATATGTAGATTAGTTAATAGATATATAATGGAGCTTTAGTATTCGCGTAGTAGAATAGAAGAAGGGGAAAGGAAGCTGAGATGCTGAACGCCGTGAGCTGTTGGTAAGATATTAACAATAGAAGCGTAATTATAGAACGGGCTTTAGCGTGTTAAAGAATTTAAGGCAGAAAAAGATTCTTAGGTAGGATAACTTCTCATAAAGATAAGTGGTTAGGATTCCAGGCACTATTTACTTAGAACTTAGAAATACGTTATATTACTCCTGATGGCATCCTATAGTAAAACTTGTGTTGTTTGGATCAATATATTGGAATAATAATAAATTAGTTTGATTATGGCTAACTTGAGTGATCAATCATTTCCTCCTACAAATGTAAGTCACGTAGATGAAGAGATGGTACTCCCGGGTCGAGGGTATCATAAGGGTGTGTAACCTTTATTAGCGAAATTGTCATGATTTCTTTGAAAAAAAACCTACTGTGCGTACAAAGTTTAATGTCGATTAGAAAAATAAAGCTTTTACCCTAATGGAACCATTATAATAATACAGATAAATAAAATAATTATGTGTTTTCATCGCATTCATGAACAAAGAATTATGTATGCACCCCTCCCCCCCCATGCTGATGCTCTAGGTTTCAGCGAAAGGTGTATCAAATACGCATTGTTTTATATGCAAGTGAGAGTAAGCAATATTGAAAACACGTGCACATATTTACAAAAAATAAAATTTAGTCACAAGTACTTTTTATATACACAGCTGACCAGGGCAGCTTTTCCTCTTAGGCACGTGAATAGGGCACGAAAGATTCAGGGGTGCAAGAATTGGTGGTCGGAAAAAGAGAAAAAGTTTAAATTGCAGTGAACATACCACCGCCTAGTGTGTCATGAGAGAAGCATTTCTGCCCTTAAGAAAGCAAAGATTGAAATGAGATCTACTATATAAAAATAAAATATCAACAGTTTGATCTTGCTTGGCACTCGAAATGATATTGCAATGGTAATTGATTACTATGACGTCATTAATGATTTTGCAATGATCAAAGCTCGAAGGAAGTTTTCGTTGTACAAGTACAATAATAGTGACTCAACAAGGAATAAGGATGTCTAAAAGTAAAAGATAGTAAAGCGATAAGTGATGACACGCAGTTCATATAATTACTCTATATTAGCAGTTCTTAAATTTTCGATTGCCGTGGCCCCTTTTTATGTATCATCCTGTCATCGCGGACCCTCAATTGAGAACCAATGCCCGACTTAATAATTTTGATATTATTACATTTTTGGAAGAGTTTTTTCATTGGAGACGTCTTTCAATTTTTTTGCGAGGCCTTTCAGAGTCTGTAAATGAGAGAAAGTTACATAAGAGCCCCTTAAAAGGGGCTAAATTGGGGGTCAGCCCCTTTGTTAATTGCAAGCATTTATTAATTTACTGTACTAATTTACAAAAGGGTGGGTGGGCGGTCAGCGAGGCTGCAAGGTAAGAAAGGAACAAGAGTGGTCAAATCATGCCACTATTCTCTCCTTACGGCAGCCGGTTGCCAGTCCAGTAAACGGCGGGTCCATAGGTAGTAAGTAGTTAGTGGAAAGACTCTCCAAAGAGTAGTAGGGAGAGGGGCGTAACAATTTGAAGTGCCCAGGGCGCCGGGGAGGTTGAAAGCCGCTCTGCAGCTGACTATCCAAAATCCGGAAATGTAAAAGAGGATGTACTGGCTAAAAAGGTTTGCCACATCAAGGATAATCCATTTAACCAAACCATTTACAAGGCCACTTCATCGGTAGTAAATAGAACTCTTAGACTTACAACAGTTACAATGGGAAGAACGAAGTAATAAGAAGCTTTAGAGGGATGCCACACACATGGTCCCAGGATTGTCCAGGGTTTTTGCTGCATTCCGGTTGGCAACATAACATGACTGTCTCTACGTTCATCTTTATAGACTCCGAATAGTGGTTGATCCTGCCTGCCCTCTGTACCGCAGTGGAGCATTGATGAGTACTTAGCATCTCCTCTATTGCACAGTCCTTACGAAGCCCCTTTATATCCCCCCGATATTGGGAAGAGAGATTTGTTCAAATTTGAATGCGGGGGGCGTAAGCACCGCCGTTCACGATAGGGGGCCCCCGCTCAGGCCCCAACACGAAAAAGGGAAAAAGTCGAAAATGTTATCATTAGTTTTATTAACATATTTCCCTTTTCTTTTTAAAAATGTCTATCATTTGGTTTAAAAAGGGTTTAAAAAAAATTTTCATGAACTTTACATCTGTTCACGCAATAAGATATCTTTAAAAACAGATGTCGTTTTACTCAAAATAATAAGAAAACAAGGAGTGGTATAGACTCGGTACATACAGGTTACGGTTAAATAACCTTTCTTCATAATGTCTCCAGATTCTAATTCAATCATTGCTCTGGTAGAAGCGTGATTCCTCTGAAAAGACAAGGCTTTCCGTTCAGTTGATCCTGTCTGCCGTTTAATGCATCAGTGCAGACGCAAATGCTTCTGGCTTTGAGACAAAGGTAATCGCAGCAATGAAAGGAATTGCATTGTGCTGTAAACGATTTCAAATGGTACTGTGGTTCAAGTGTTCACTGAGCAACAAATACCATTTTTTTGTGACGAGACAAGGCGATCTATCACTACCATGCATGCACAATATGTAGTGATGAGTGTCATCAAGTGTAGTGGTGAGACGAGGTTGTGGCAATTGGTAATATCAATCAGTCCCACAATCCTTCTTCCAACAATCGATTACAGATCCACATCACTGTTTCTTAGTTACGTCCGACACGGTTTCTAATTTTCGAAATTTATTAATCTGCTTTTTTGCAGTCAAAATTTTTCCCTCGGTAAAACCCTTCCAGAAACGATCGGGAAAGGGGATGCTCGATTCTTTTTTTCAAGGCTTATAGCTTGAGGGCATTACGCACAAGAATAAAATCAGTTAATATTTTCTGTGACTCAGTTTATTTATTTCCCATCTGTACAGTATAAATTGAGCCAAACAAAAAACACTTAACATCGATTAATATTCGGGTGGATTCAAAATGTTTTTAGATGTAGATCTGTTTTTAGTACAAAACAACAAAATGGATTAAAAAAAAAAAAAAAATCTGAAAACCCGTTTTTTGGGATACTTTTTTTTAAGGGGTTTAAACCCGGGAGGCGAAATTGGCCCTTTATAGGGTTGTATCAAAATACCTTGTAGGGCCCCTTTTCCCCTTAAAATTTTTTTAAACAATTTTTTCCCCATACATTTTGGGGCCCCTGTAGCTTAGGGGCCACGTATACGGCAGTAGCAAAACGTCCCTGGTTACAATGTTTCACTCACAGTTAGAGAGGGGGTTAAGATAAAGAATATGATCAAAAGAAAAACTTTAAGTATTTAATCCAGATAAATAAGCAACCCCTTTATTAAAGTTTTCATTCTCTACTGCAATACATATTTTTGGGTTCTTTTTCCCCTTCCCCAACCAAATCTGAGAGTAATTCCCCACATTTCCTTTTCATTTTTTTAGACCACCCCCCGCAACAAATTTTTTTATACCAGTCCTTTTTCTCCCCCGCTGTGTGACAGTTTTCCCGCATCAAACCACGGGATTCGCCCCTTCTAAAAAGACAGAGATTTTTTCCCCTCATTTTTCCTTTCACACAGCAGGTAAAACCTTTTTTGGAAAACCCTTTTTCCCCCTTTCATTGTATTTTTTTTTTCTTTTTCCCAAACTTTTTTGTTTTACGGACCATTCAAGCAGCGGGTTTAAAATTTTTGGGAAACCCCCCAAGACGCTTGAAAAACCCGTCTGTTAATTTTCCTTACTCTTTATTCACCAGTAAATAAAAAACCCCCCCTAAAATTTTTTTAAAAGATGTAGTAGTAAGTCGAAAAAAAAAAAAAAAAAAAAAAAAGAGAGAATTGAATTAAAAATGTGTGATGTCTAGGTGTGGCGACATGGAAGTCGAGCCTATTGTTTTAACAGAATTAAAAAACCGTGAAGTGTAAAACCCGAGGGAAATTTACTTTTTTAAAAAAAGGCTATATTTTTTCTTATTTCGTATAAGTATTTTTAAAGTAAAAAAAGGGGTTTTTTTTTATTTTTCTGCAATTTTCCCAAAAAAAGAAAACAAAAAGAATAGAAAAAAGAATTTTAAGTAGAATTCCCATCAACTGGGGGAAAACATGATTGCCCCCGCCAAAATAGACATGCGGATAAAACAAAAAAAAATGCAAAAAAAATCTTAAGGGGAAAATAAGTTTCGGGAAATTTCATATATAAAATTATATTAATGCTGTAAAAAAAAAAGTTTTTTAAAAAGTTTTTAAAAACCATTTAAAAAGTCTTTTTATTGCTTTCTTTTATTTTAAATTGATTTAAAACTTCTAGCTCTTTTTAGAATAAGAATTTAAGACACTATGCATTTCTTAAATAAAACTCAATTTTATTTTTTAAGTTTAAAAAATGAATATTAAAAAACATATTTTTTGATCTTTCGAAATCATAGCAAGGGTATTGTAATGCATTTTAGTGTCCTAACTTTCAGAAAGACTTTTTTCCCCCTCCAATATAAAAAAATATTGTATGTTTTGACTTTTCAATGACTTTTTCATTTACAATAATTCAATTTAATCAACCCTCCTACCCGGATTTTAAACTTAATGGTGTCAGAAAATATTTCGAGGAAACGGGAAAAAGTCATCACATTGAATAATTTTTTTTAAAAGAAGAGGGTATAATTTTTGGGGAACTTTCAGGACAAAAATTTTACAACCGTTCATAGTCAAAGGAAACTGAAAAATGTGGGTTTATATGTATTATGTAATTCCCATTTTTTCCCCAAAATATTGTAAGGGAAAAAAAAATAGTTTTTCTGATTGTTCAGGGTGTTAAAATTTTCCAACCCATTTTCTTTTAAAAATTTTTTTTTTCGTACTTTTTTTTTTTTATTCTTTTTTTCGCAAAAAATTGTTTTTGGGTTCGAATTTTTCTTTTAAGAACCCCTTTTCTTTTAACTTTCCTGATAAATAAAAATTTTTTTACAGCAGCCGAAAATTTTTTTAAAAAGAGGTAAGTAAAATGTTTTATCTTCTAGTGCAATTTAAAATTTCACTTAAAAAAATTGTAAATAATTTTTTAAACTGGATGTTTAATGCGTTAATATTTTCTTTCGGTTTTAAAAAGTATGATATATAAAAAAAAATTTCGAAAAAAATGTCCCCTTTTCAAAAAAGTTTTCAATGGAAACTTTTGGGGAAAAATTGGGGATGTTTTAAAATTGAAATCTTTTTGACTTGGGACCCCCCAATACTTCTGATAATTCTGGGGAAATTTTTAAAACGCCCCTTTTAAAAAGGGATTTTCGAGAAAGGTTAAAGGGGGTGGGGGCCGAAAACGTTTTTTTAGCTCCTCTTCGTTAAATTCAACTTTTTAAGCCCATTTTTTGAATTAAATTTGTTTTAAATAAATTTTAAAAGCATCACGCATTTTTTAAATAAAAAGAGAGAAAGGTTTTTTTTTTTGCCCAGTAAAACCCAAAAATTTCTCATTAAAAAATTGGTAAAAAATTTTAAAAAAGGGAAAATAAATTTGGGTTTTAAAAACATAATTGAGAGAGTGCAATAGTTTTTCTTTTAAACGACTTCCCCCCAATTTCCCCCATCCCTTTGGTTTTCCTAAAAACACCCCGCGAAAAAAAAATCATTATATAAAAATTTAAAAACCCACAGCCCCCAAAAAAAAACAAAATGGGTATTTTTCGAAAAGTTTTTTAAATTTTTTTTTGAAATCTGTAAAAAAAAGGCCCCGGAAAAAAAAGTACCATGAGGAGACTTTGGAATCAAACCCCCGTTTCTCGAATTAAAAAAATTGAAACTAATGTGTTAGTGAAGGGATAAATTAAAACTATTGAGTTGTAACTTTATTCCAGGGGTAGGCAGACTTTTACATGGTACGGTCTACTTCTAATTTTTACAAGGTGTTGGGTCCAATCTAATGGTATAGAAGTGGTGAGCTAAAAGGTCAACAAATTTATATTATAAATTAAATAAAATGCAAAATGTGTACTTACCTATATAACTACAATTAAAAAAAAACAACTTAAGTTTTAAACCACGTTTAAAGAAAAATGCAAGATGCAAACATAAAAGTAATACTCATAAATTTAATGTCACTTGATGCATTTATTATCAAACAAATTATATAAAGTACAGTAAAAATAAATCATTTTCATTTAAAGTTAGTTCTCGTAGTTATTGTCAGTAGAAGACTTAGTCTTTATAGTGTCCGCACAAATCTTGAATATCTTGGTATATAATTATTAATTGCTAATCTTGCACCGGATTCTAAGTGGTCGTCTGTGAAATGGAAACAGTATGTTGTTCGTTGAAAATGCAGATTTCCACAGGTACGTCAGGGTCATCGATTTTGAAAAGCCGATTCTCCATTCTAGCTGGCGTCGTTGTTCCATCAATATGTTTTTTTAGTATGAGCTCTTAGCTATTAGTAAAGGAGGTCACCTCAAAATGTCTTGATGGTCCACTGGTCGAGCGCGATCGATTTAATGCACACCCTTGCTTTATGCCATTGTTATGGAATTTCTTCCTTTGACTTTCTTCGGTTTTTTCCTAGCATGTATTTGTGGTATAAATTAGTTTTTAAAAGTTAACGCCACTTCAGGAGGACGTTTGGTAATCTCTTAATTTTGAGCCATTATTAAGGTCTATCATTTTTAGCTCATAATTCTTAACTTCCAAACCATATCAATCTCATGGTAGTCCATGGAATTAAAATCGGAAAGTTTAGGGCCGACCACATACAAGACGATTCATGCCATTAAATTTAAATATGAATGGACTTGCGAATTAAAAGACAAACAAACTTTATATTCTCTTAACCCCTTATCCAGTTTGCCCGTACACCATATGGGCTGCCGAGTGTTGACTGCAAGCGGTTTGCCCATACGCTCGCTGTTCGGGCACTAATATTTTTTTCTTTCTATCTTTGATTTGCGCTTATTTTTAATTTTTATAGTGAAATTATTAGTGCTAGTGTTTTTAAGGGATGTGATGTGTCCATGGCAGTGGCGCACACAGAAATTTTTCAAGGGGGGGGGGGAGTCCAGGGTTGGAAGTCCACCATTCTCGTATCATGCTCTAATACGCCGCCTAACATATTCTTTTAATTTTGTTAATTTAAGGGAATAAAACTCAGTAAAAAATTAATTATTGAATAAATAATTAGCATTAATTAATAAAAATACTTAATTAAATTTTACGTATTATATACATAAGATTATAATCATTCGAAAAATATCAAGGGCTTTGGGGGAGAAGTTTCAGACCCGAAGACCCTCCCTTGTGGGGCGCCACTCGTCCATGGTGCTGGGAATGCTTCTCATCCGGGGTTTAGTGATGATGGCGAAAATTTTTCTTAGAAGGCAGGAGTTCTTGAAAATTTTCGATAAGGAATAGGGATCAGCAAGACAAAATATGCAGTTTGTTGCTTGAGAAAAATAAAAATGGAATAAAATAATAATAATAGTAATAATTAAAAAAAGAGAAAGAAAGAAAGAATGAAGCCGATATATATATTGATTACTTTAAATATTTAGTTTATTTACGTCACAGCTATTATTTACAGATTATACATTGAAGTTATTAAACTTATTGAAAGATTATTAGAGTTCAAACGATGTGGTTGGTGAGGGAGGAGTTTCTTTTTAGGGTCCGCTTTTAACGTAGGTTGTCTGACCATCTCCTTTTTCTCTCCCATCAGAGATCGGCGGCGGGCGTCATCTTTCTTCCAGTTACGTCCGGCTAGTCGGAAAAAGGGTCCCTCGTAGTGTTAAAGGTTGCCGGAGCGATCCAAGACTGGACCCCGCAATAATTTTAAAGTTGCAGGTGCAAAATGCACGTGTAGTGATCAACAAAGATGCCGATTCACAGCTGTGGGGCAGGAAAATTACAGTTGCGTCACAGCTCTTGGTTCCCACGCCGTCAATCGTCACAACAATTATAAAATAAAAACTAGAGTGAAAACTTTAAAACTGAAATAAAATACTTCCATTTTCTCATTCTATTTAGTATTATGATTAATTATATACAATAAAAAAAAATGTGCCTGTTTTTAAAGATTTTGGGCAAAAAAATTGACCCGTTAAGGGGTTGGTTGAAGCTATTACACTGTTACGCAAATCTATATATATATATATATATATATATAATTTATTAAAAGATCTTCCTCGAGCTACTGACAAAAGTTCTTATACGTTGAATTGTAGCCTGGTATAACTCCTCAGCTTCTACTTCATTCTTCCAACGTCCAGTAGCGTCGCTAGGAACGTCTTAAGGCATGGGCCAACTGGGCCCGGGACCAGGGCTTCGGCCGCAATGAAAGCCTAGTCACGTTCTCGACTCAGCCGTAATAAGTTCATAATTAAAACTATTTCAACGATCAAATTTTATTTCCGGTTGTATTTTTCTAAAAACTGTGAATTTCGAACGATGTCATGTGATATATAATTGTAATGTCCATCGTCCACGTACAGGCTAGGCCTACCAACTTACATCATCATTATTCACTCAGTCAAAAGGCGACAGTCGGCCGAGCCGGTCTGTGCGATTGTAAGCTATACACATTATTTGTTTCGGGTTATTGTTTGTACGAGTATTGCTATGTACTGTCTACTTTTAAGGGTCATAGGTGGGGTCTATATTTGTGTAAAGGCCCAGGGCCTATATTTGAGGCTCCAGGGCCTCAAGAAGTCTTAAGATGTTCCTAAGCCACGCCAGTAGCCCTAGTGTTGTTTTAAAAGGGTGACGTCAATAAAACTATATCTCTCTCTAGCTTATCCTTCTAACTTACACATTTCATCAGGTGACGAAGAATAGAAGAATGATTCCATTTGCCAGGTCCTTGTTAAGCTATACTTACCTATTTGATGCGATGGTCATTAGTGAATTTATTGGCTGTTTATTATAACACCACTGTCACAAGAAACACGCATTCAACTAGAGAGAAGCCTCTTAATTTTGAAATGCGGTCAATGATGAGGACAACACTTGAACTGCCATCCCACTCTCCAAAATTACACACCACACTTACGTAAGGACTTTGAGCCTCAATAGCCCTTCTACAAAAGTTGTTTATTGAAATTAGGACTCAATTTCATGACGCGGCTTATATTATCATAGGTCATGAAGTTCGAGAAGTTAAGGTATCCGACTACATTCGGAGCTGTGATTTTAAAAAG
>BMAV01017603.1:0-82105 GCA_019973955.1 Trichonephila inaurata madagascariensis | reverse complement strand
GAAGAATGGGCTTTGTTACCATAATCAGTATGGCAGCGCGTTGTGAGGCTTGTATAGAAGTGAATGATAATCGCACTCCATATTAGACGGACTTTTCTCGAGGTAAATGCTTTGTCTTTGATTCATGATTTCACTCTTCTTGATATGCCTTGTATCTTAATTCACAATTAGTCTTTTTCATATTGTTATGTTTCTATATTCTTTCCCACGTAGTAATTTGTTTCTGTGCCAAATTTCATGACAAAACAGTGTATAGTTCATCAATTTTCATAGATTTTTTGTTTGTGACCTTAATTTTAGACATGAGTATATTAAATATGTTGCACTGAATTAGTGACAGTTGTGATATATGTGATCAAATGGGTGTGAAGTAATAGTAAAAAATATAAGAGAACAGCCATTACTTAAATCATCGTTATTAATTTTGCCTAATCTGAAAGAAACATAAATCTATCTATTATTTGATGCATCTAATTCAGTTATTCCATTTTTAAATCATGCTGTAAAACTAACCCGAGAGATTTAAGAAAAAATGGTGGAAAGTATTTTCCATTGTTTTCATGTTTTATAATGATTGAATAATTAAAATAAATTAATCTTTTATTTCTAAAAGTGAGAAATAAACCAAAAGTGGATTATCATTACTCCTACGTTATTCATTATTACACAATTATTACAGTTATTGTTATTCATTTATTTTGTTCTGATTCATACTTTCCTTAAATACTTACATTTAAATTTTGGTTTCAAAAAACACTTCGTTTTAAGGTTCATTTAATATCACGATAACAGAGTTATATATCGTAGTTGAATGCTTGCACTCTTACTTTAAAATTTTGAACGTGATTCTTGATGCCAACAAAGTTATGTGTAAAACTAATGATGTGATGAGCTTTATATTAGTTGAGGATTGCATTTCCTTATGGCAGGGAAGCTTGGTGGGTAACATGTGACAGCTCGGGTAACATCGTGATTGCGGATGGCTGGTGTAGCCTAGTGGTTATGGTCACAAACTTGGGTTGCGGTGTTGCAAGTTTGAGTCCTGTTGCTTCTGAAGACCCACCTTTTAGAGGGGCTGATGCACGCTAAATTTGTCAAGGCACCTTGGCCAGATGTTGTTTAAAGGGTGTGTGTGTGCCAAATCTCAAGTTTTGTTCGCATCACATAAATGTGGTCTGTCGCCAGTAGTCCTCGTGTTGCTTTATAGTGCGGCGGTAATATAACTCTTACTTTACTTGAATATGATTCAGATTACAAGGTCTGTCGAATAGTCTTGTTGTGGTTCTAAGTACAACTTCACCACTCAATCAGTTATTCTTTCCAAAAATGTGTGTGCTTAAAACTATTGAGTTGCTTTATTCACATTATGACCAGTATCGCTGCCGTAATATGCTTTCTGATACTTAATGGGTTTATGTTGCAGGATTTTTCATTTTTGAATAGCTATCTTAAAAACAAACTCATACTAACTGAAATCGATTATTGTTGTCATTTCTTTATACCTTATCGTCTAAGAGGACATCATGCCATAAACAGTAAGGGACGCTAAAATTCAGTTTGTTACTTCTAACAAAACTTGAAGTTTTTAATTAATATTCTGAAAAGGTTTTTTTTTAAAAACAACCATTTTTTGAAACTTTCTGAATCGATCTTGGAGTATTGTACTTATTACTTTAATAATAAATTATTTTGGAATTAAAAAACAAACAAGATTACAGCTTTTGCTCTGTGTAAAATTTTTGGATAGACCTGTCCTCTCATCCTTTTGCATTTCCAAATGACAAGATTTCTATCATCAAAAATTCTCCTTTAAGCACTTCACTTATTGTTGATTATTACATCATGAAAATTTATATAGGCAACAATCTTTTTCAGATTCAAATAGGATCAATTTAATTTAGGAGATGTGAGTTGATGCTATTTTGAAAAGTGACACTGCAAGTGAAATAATCCTATAAACAAAATTTGAGTCTATCAAATGTAGTATGAAATGTTGTGAAACCAGTATGCATAGAATCGTGCTGTTTTGAAATTTTAATCAAGCGTTTATATACCGAAAAGCTCAATTTATGCTTGTTTGAATGGTATAGTAAAGAATGACAAAAGTATTTGTTTTTCTGAAATTTCTAAAAATAGGAGCCTATGATGTTATTTCATTTTACGATGCATTACTATATATACCAATAATTGTGGTTTATGTTTTTTCATAATTTTGATGTTGATCTTCCTGACTATATTTGTATTTTTACAGGCATAGGGTACCTGCTTAGAATGCTTGAATTAAACCAAACAGAAAAGAAAATCAGAGGCATGGAAAAATTGCAAGATGTCTGTGAGAAAAAAAATAAAGTTTTTAGAGATAAAGAAGATGCACTTCATACATGTGAAGTATTTTAGTATATTTCTCTGTTTTACATGAAGTTTTTACTAATGTCCTTCAGTGGAAGTGACAAAGACTTTTAGGAACTCAGATTTTCAGATCACAAGCTAACATTCTTTCTCTCGAAAAAGATTTATTCATCCATACCTACAGAAAGAAATAATTGAAAATATTCTGCATGAAAATTGCTAATATTTTTCTTTTCCTTTAAATGATCATGATATGCATAAATAATTGAATCTCCTTAACAGTCTTGTAGAAATCGTCTCTTATACAAGCAGTTCAATTAAATGAATTTTTTTAGAGAGCATTTTTCAAATTTTAAAGTCTAATAAATTTTTAAGTTATTCATTTGAAGAAAAGATATGTATACCATTTCAAAGATCTCTGGCTGCATATTGAGAACTTTTTTTTAAAACGACAGGGTTCATTCCCAGAAGTAGTGTTATTTTTTGATGAGTCACTATATCATTCACCAATAAGAAAAGGACATGGTATACTATTTATCGCATACTTCAAGTTTATTGTTCTGTGCAGCTTTCGCTGGTCCATATCCCTTTTGAATTTTTCTCTTTGAAAATATTACATTTCCATTGTGACATACCTTAAGAGTTTCATGTACATTGCTGAAGAGAATTTAATTTAGAATTTGCACACTTGCACAGACAATTTTGTAATAAATTGTTAAATATATTTTATGGCGTTTTGTCAGCAAACTAAAGAGAAAGTAATTTTACGATTATTTTATTCAAAGTTATAGTACTCAGTTGGATCTCATTCTGTGTATTACTTTTCAAATACAATACAATTTTTGACTCTGTATTCTATTAAAAAGAAGCAATCTCTTATACAAAATAATATAATTATAAATTGAATTTCACAAAGAGAGAGTGAAACCGGGCATTTTCTCGTCGCTTTAAATCAAATAAGGATTTACATGATCTTACTTGAGATAATATTTCCAATTTTATAAATTATTAAAATGACCGACCCTCAAAATGATATGAACAAGGTTTTCTATCAAATTGGTAATATAAAAAAACATTTACGTATTTGTACCAAGGAAAAGACTCATGTTTGTGAAATATGCAAAAAGATTTTCAATACAAGTGGTAATTTAGAAAAGCATTTATGCATTCATGCAAATGAAAAGCCTCATGTTTGTGAAATACGTCAAAAGGCTTTTTCTGAAAGGGACTCTTTAAATGTACATTTACGTATCCATACCGAGGAAAAGCCTTATGTTTGTGAAATATGCAAAAAGGCTTTCAATCAAAACAGTAATTTAAACAGACATTTACGTATTCACACCAAGGAAAAGCCCTATGTTTGTAAAATTTGCAAAACGTGTTTCTATACAAGTGATAATTTAAAAAGGCATTTACGCATTCACACAAATGAAAAGCCGCATGTTTGTGAAATATGTCAGAAGGCTTTTTCTGTAAGGGACTCATTAAATGTACATTTACGTGTCCATACCAAGGAAAAGCCTTATGTGTGTGAAATATGCAAGAAGGCTTTTTCTTCAAAATGTTATTTAAATGTACATTTACGTATCCACAGTAAGGAAAAGCCTCTCGTTTGTGAAATATGCAAAAGGGCTTTCAATCAAAACAGTAATTTAAAAAGACATTTACGTATTCACACCAAGGAAAAGCCTCATGTTTGTGAAATATGTCAAAAGGCTTTTTCTGAAAAGAGCTCTTTAAATGTACATTTACATATCCATACTGAGGAAAAGTCTTATGTTTGTGAAATATGCAATAAGGCTTTCAGTCAAAGTTGTCATTTAAAAAGACATTTACGTATTCACAACCAAGAAAAATCTCATGTTTGTGAAATATGGATATTTAATACTTTTTTGTTTTAATCATGTTTGTAATTTTTACAAAAACTGTTTCTAGTAGATAATGTTGTTTTTTTCTCCAGATGCGAGAAATTTGTTGTACCGTTATTTATATTTTTTAAATTGTAATTACTCAGTTATTACGCTCTAAACTATATATATTGTATATTATTTTTTTTAAGATAAAAATAAATTCTTCGAAGATGAAAAAACAAATTAAACAAGTTCATTTTTTTTTGCAGATACATTTAGCAACACCAGCAATGTGGTCGCCCTTCAGACAGATTCAGCAGAATTAACCCCCTTTTGTAAGTTTTTTAAAGTTATATATATCGTTCCAAATTTATAAATAGTTTATAATATTGTTCAAAGTAGTATTTCTATTACAAAATGTTTATTAATGTGAAAAAAACTTAGAACCATAATAAAGTTTTAACAGTGTGTGCGGCATTCTAATTATATCAAATTAGATAATTAATAAAGTTATATTTTCATTTTTTTGCAGTTGCAATACCAAGAAATCAAATGGTTCTGGAATCGGATGAACTTCCTGTTCCTCGTAAGTTTTTTTACTAATGTTATATATATATTTTTTTAAATTTGCTACTAAATGCTGTTCCAAATTTATAGAGAGTTACTATTGTTTGTTCAGAAGTATTTCGATTATAAAACGTTTTTTACAGTAAATACAATTTTTTAAAATTAGGTGGTCTATTTAGTTCTGAAGTAGTTAATGAAGCTACGACGTCTAGAGGTACGAATGAAATCGTACATACTTTAAGTAAGTTTATACATATTTTTACTAACTTTGTATAATCTTTTTTTGAAGCGGTTATTAACTGCTCCTACAGATTTGATAATTTTCTAGGGGTAAAGTTATTTAATTTCTTTTTGAAATTTATTTAGTTTGTATATTCGTCTAAAGTTTATTGATAAGTGTATGTTAAGGCTTTTCATCTGTATATATCTATGACTTTAAGTGAATGTAATCTTTGTTATATAAAATTTACAGGTAACATTTACAGGCATTTCATACAAAATAGTAGAGATAGAACTCAATCGAGTCGAGATAGAAGATATTTAGATCGAAGATATTTAGATCGAAGACATTCAGATCAAAGACATTCAGATCAAAGACATTCAGATCATTCAGATCAAAGACATTCATGTCGAAGACATTTTCGAAGTAGGCAATTTGAAGCTGAGAGAAATACCCCTGAACGTAAGCATATTTCAAAGAATTTAAAATTTTACTGATCCGATTTATAAATCTAACATTGTAATATTTAAATCCCCCTTAAATTAATTGTATAGAATATAATTTAGAGATTGTTTAACCTTTACAATGTCAGATGTTTGGTTAAAATTAGGATATAATGGGTTGTGGTGAAATATTTCATATAGTATAGATCATAATGTGCAAGGAAAATTTTTAAAAATAGTTTAAAATTATTTTAATTGTGAAATATAATAATCCTTTACTGTATTGAAAACATTTTTAGTTAATTAAGCTGACAACTTCAGAAATTTGTTTTAATGGTTCACCTTCCCCATTGGTAATCAAAAATCACGAACCGATTTTATTAGATTATTAACTGAGCAACAATAGAATTCTGAGAATGTCATCTAAGTGTAACCCAGTTCACTAGAAACATCTTTGATCCCCCTCTGTTAATCTGTAGAGGTTGATCAGTCGTACTGAACTTCAATGCTCAAACACTTATAGCTGGAAAAAATGTAAGTGTTTGAACATTGAAAACAAAATTATCTTTAAGAAGGGCTCAGAAACTTTTTTCTTATTTTTGTTTATTTAAGGTATGTGACTACCCAAAATTCACCGTTTTATTGAATATTTTTCAAAATTGCCTTTATGATTTTGTCTTATAGCCCATACATTTAAGATTCCAAAATATTTTATTTTTTGTTTCTACTATATCTAGAAACAAAGTTATAGCATAATTAGTAAACCAGAAATGAACTTTACAAAACCGAGAGTAGATCCCTCACAAAATATTTTTAAGATATAGAATTGAAATTTTCAGAACCTGTTTCATTTAGTTCTATCTGTATTATGAATCAAAATCTAATCTCTGTGTATATATTTATGTACTTTATTGCTTTTTTTATGAAAAAAAGCGTTAATTTTAAAAAAAATCGTGTTTTTCCATAAAATTTGGCATATTTAAAAAACTTGCAAAAGTATTATAAATCTTTTAATTTCTAACACATATAATGATGTAATGCATGTACTGTATAAAAAATGACATATTTCAAAACCTTCAAAAATATTACAAATATTATAGTTCCAATTATAAATAAGGATGTTATTTATATTAATTAGAATTTTCAATACAAGCCTTACCGTAACTGCAATTTTTCACTAAAATTTCACTCAAAATTCCCAATATATCCAAAATTATTTTTAATTTTGTGGAAATTGTACTTGAATTTCTAGTTTTATGCCCTATTTTAACTAAAAAAATGTTTATTTCGTTAAAAATTTATATATTTCAAAAAATGTGTGTTCCGAAGGTAGTCACATACCTTAAAGTTTGTTTTATGTGATTTACAAAGAAAATAAAGTCTCTCTATAACTAATTTTTTATATAACAAAATTTTTTGGGGTATTTAGCATATTTTTAAAGAATTTAAATTTTTACTGATCCGATTTATAAATCTGACATGCATTTGTTTCGTATATTTTAATTTTTTTTCACAATAGACGTAAAAAAAAGATTGTGTAAAAAAATAAAAAAACAACTATTATAAAACAAACAATTTATTTAAACATCACATTTTATGTTCAAGTTTAAGTTGTATAATTGTTTTATACAATCTGTGATCTTCACACTAGAACAAGAGAATTTTTTACAAAATTTGCATCGACTGAGTCTTTGTCTTCTATAATTGTGACATATAATTCCATCCGGGATAAATGGTTGAACGAACTTGTAATGAAAACTATTTTGAACATATAGTTCCTTAATTTTTAAGTTCTCTACATGTAATCGCAACTCCTCGAGCCAATTTGGACTGCATATTATTGTTACAGAACTAGTCAAATTAGCAATAGAAACTCTTTTAAGTCCAAAGAGAGGGTTGTCATCGAATTCAAAAGATAAAAATCCAACTACCGGTGAAACAGCTGTTGATAAAGCCATGTTGTTAAGGCTGTTGAATTCAGAAAAATGTAGTATGTTGATCGTTAACCGTTTCTCTTATATACAGAACAGAACATAAAAATTCATGATTTTTTTGTAGCACCCATTATTAAATCTTTTTTTATTAGAATCCTTTAAATATTTTTTTTGCCAGGATCTAAGAAGGAAGTTTAGTTTTAATTCTCTGGGCACCGATTTTACAAAACCAATATTATAGATTTTTTACCAAAGTATTATTTTTTTATATGACGTGGTGTTCGACTTTAAAACAATAATTCGACCCTCGGACAAGCCATTATTTGAGATTTAAAATACAACAATGACTATTTGGTAAACACAAAAAAATTACGGGCCTTATTCGTTTTTTTTTTTTTAATTCTTTTACTCATCGGTAATTATTTATGGGGGTAATTAAAATGCTTCCATTTTTTAAGGGTATTGAAACATTTTAATTACCCCATAAATATATCCCTTGTCGCTCTGAAAGAAAAAAACTAATAATTAGATAATTTAAACCCTTTTCGTTAGCCCTGTGTAACCCAATTTTATCAAAAACCATTTCTATATTTAGTATTAAATTATATCTATACTTTCTGACAATTCTTAGCTTTGAATGTGTTATTAGAAAACGTTAATCCTTTTTCACCAAAAAAAGGCCATTAGCCGTGATACAATTTATTATACACGTTTACTATTCAGGACACTATTTCTTTTTTTAATTTTAAAAAGTCATTCATAAACACCTTTAAATGTAATTCTGGCCTTTTTAAATTTTTTTTCTCAACATTTTAGCAAATATAACTGTTTCACAAAGGATAAAAATATATAATTTTATTGATAAATAAATAAATTATTTAAAATAGTAATAGATACACATTTCACAGTTTTTATTGAAAGCACTCGTAATAATGGCTCCTTCGATAGACACTTTAATCAATGAATTGGAAAAAAAATATCATCCCAGCTTTGTGAGAAACTGCCTCACAAATATCGTCTTACGGACGAAAATTGGAACATTTAGCAGATATTGTGAAATTTGAAGAACTCTCTAAACAATTTTACACTGCCTTCGAGGTGATACTAAACAAAAATGGATTTCATATTTCTAGTTGTGAATATAGTATGACTGACGAACCGGTAAAATGTTACTATTTCAAAGTTTTCCGCGAACCTGAGAAATATTTTACTATAAAAAAATTAAATTATGTTATTTTACGGGATGAGGCGGTAAGGTAAATTAGAATCTTGTCCAAAAATAAAAATGTCCGTAACGCATGTTTTAAAAAATGTTATTCCTACTATAGCATATTTAAGCAATACTTTGAAAAATAAAACGTTTTCTGAAAGTAGCCATCGAGTAAAAATTTAAATAGATTTAAAAAAAGTATTTTAAAATAACGTTTTTGCTTGTAAATATTAAGCAACTCAAAAATTGTAACAATGTGAGTTACGAGAAAAAAAATTCTTTGTAGCTGCAAAAAGCTTTTTTACAAATAATGTAACGGCTCATCTTTCAATACCGCATTATTTTTAAAATTTTTTCTGGATTGAACGTGATATGTTTTTCTCTGCTAAATTAATATCGTCTGTAAAACTAGTTTCACAACTGGAAGACAAATTCAGCAGGAAAGCTACGATTAAAAAAAAACAACTTTTATGGTATTTTTTCGACTTGTATTTTAAACTAATTCTATATAAAAGTAAATAGAATTAGTTGTTTAAAAGTACTAAAATAATTAGTAGAAGACAGATTAAGCAAGAAAAGTTCCAATTAGGGAAAAATGTTTCTTTTTATATATTTAAATTCGATTAAATGAAATTTGAAAGCATTAAAATTGGTTCAAATAAAACACACATTTATTTACAATTAATATTTATTTTAATATTACAAATCTGTCGAATGGCATGTATAACTTGATTTGAAGAACATTTAAAAGTATAGCACTGTTTACATCTTTTATAAAGCTTTTCTTTGTATAATTTGCACTTAACATTTTTGGTAAAAATTGCTTCAAATATACTGAAAAAAAATAACTTAACGCATACAATTCTGTTATTTTCAGTTTTTCAATATGAGCGTGCAAATCTTTGTACCAATCTGTACCACACGCTACAGTAACAGACTCTAATAAGTTAGCAACTGTAATTCTTTTTATTCCCGTTAAAGAATTTAAATGATATTCAAATGCAATAAATCCTACAACTGGAAATAAAGACATTCCGAGATATATTGCAGCACGGATTCAATGATAAACGGAGATCTCGAAAAAATAGTTAATTTTTTGTTATTTCTTTCTCCTATCGTAAATGAAATGAATTATAATGCATAGCTCTCTTTATATATATATAGGGATTGGAGGGGGAATGTGCATAGATGTAAAATGTATTTCAGTATATAAATTTTTTGTAAAAATAATTTTTTTTGTAGCTATGAATTTACCACCTGATGTGGAGATGTTTAAATATAACATCCTACGAAAATTTTTAGACAAGTTTGTGAAACATGGGTAATAAATATTCTTTTTTAATACGTATACATTGAAGACATTTTTATTTATTTATAAATAAATTTTAATTCTTTACAGTATTTTATTTATTTTTTTAAGAAGTTGCATCAGTTAAAATATACTCAAATTTGAAATATTTAATTGCTCTGAAAGCGAGAGGGGAGTGAAATTTTTCATGACAATATGTTATGTATTTAAAAATATTCATGCAACACTGAGCCATGTAGCTAATTATTTATAAATATGTTTTTTTTTTTTCTTTTTAGATCCAAGCTGAATATAAAATTAGATAAAGAAACTCTTCAATATACCTGTAAACTATTCAATGATATTATATTACATCACATATAATAAATACATTAATAAAATCTTTTTTATAATTTCTCTTGTCTATAGTTTCATTGCATATCATTAAGTGAACTTAAAAAGAAATTTTCTATCTTAATTTCATAGAGTCGTTCGACCCAAAAATTAGTAATTTTAAAATATTTATGTACATGTTTATCAAGAACATTTAGGGTTTTGAGCTATAATTTTTAATATGTTATCTTTTAATAAAATATGAACAATTTAAATTATATTCTTTGCATAATATTAATAGCATTTATTACTATTGTATTTTCATAAATAAACAAATAAAAGCATGGCTAAGAATCGCTAGGTTCATACATGAGGCAATTTAATAAGTTTTAAGTAAACTTTATTTTTATCTAAGACAACTCATTTTTGCAATCATTCTCCCACTTGGCAGTCAGTTGAGTATGACGTAATCTTTCAAGGCCATTCGTGAGTGAAGTTTTGCATTTTCTTAGAAAGTCGCGTCCTGCACACAATGTGTTTTTATAATTTAAAAAAAAAGTTATTTTAAAGCAAAATACCCAATTTTGTCAAGAATAGAACGTTGTTTATGAAAGGAAACAACAAAACTTTTTTTAACCTCTAAACACCTTTATTTTGTGTGTCACTGGATTTCTACACAAAGGACAATCAAAAATCTTTGCTGCACAAATATGACAAGAAACTAAATGAGAACATGGTTGAAACACTACATCCATTTCTTTATCCATGCATATTTTACAAATTACTGTATCCATGTTGCCTTTTTCATTTTTGGTTACTAGAGGGAGTACCTTATTTTCATATTCTAAAACAGCTTCATGCATTGTATCCATGTTGCCTTTTTCATTTTTGGTTACTGGAGGGAGTACCTTATTTTCATAATCTAAAACAGCTTCATGCACTGTATCCATATTGCCTTTTTCATTTTTGGGTACTGGAGGAAGTGCCTTATTGTCATATTTTAAAACAGCTTCATACACATCATTAAGGGATTTAAAGTGTTGTCCTGTGTTTCTTAAATTTTCCACTGCGACTTTTTGTACCTTTAACGTTGAAAATATTTTACAAGCTTCTCGAAGTACTTTCTCTTCAATAGATTCAACTTTATTCTTTGGATTCATTTTGATAAAATTCATATACTCACAATAAGGAAAGAATTTTTCATGCTCTATAAATGGATTATCATTTGTTTCCCAGTGTCCTAAAGATCCATTGCAAGAAAAGCATGTAACAATATCTAATACACCTGTATAATAAAATCCACATTCAGCTAATAGTTTAGAATTAATCATTAATAACGGCCAATTTTTGTAGGAAAACAGACGACTCTTTAAATCTGACATACTAACTTTTTTAAATGAGTTCTTTGAGTGTTGGACATATTTCTTTAATTTTGGGGGCTTTATTGCATCAACTGTTTCTAGTGAGTTATCTTTCATCTTGTCTATTAGTATATTTCTTTGAAAGAACCTCAAGTTTAGGAAATCAGCTTAGAAGGTTAGTAAATTACATAGCAGTGCCTATTTATATAACTGACCATTACTCAAAAACTTATTTGACAAACTGTACATTGAATTATTTTTCCTTGTATTTTTTATTTATCAGGGCTATGAATTAAAATATATTATTAATAATAATAATAATATATATAATCCCCTCGTTTGTCAATTCAGAGTGAACGAGTTATTATATAGTATAATTGGGAAAAAAATTAAAATTTTTTAATTGAATGTCATTAACTTACCATTGTTCAAAATAACATATTTGACAGACTACAGTTCTTATATATAAAAATTCTTTTTAATCTCCTATTACGAGTAAATTGAAACATATTATAAATAAATTTTTTTTATTAAAAGAGTGCAAGCTTGCCAATTACAACCCCAACGATCGAATTTGGAGAACGTTTTAAAGCCTCCGGAGATCAGTAAATTCAAAAAAAGCCAGAGATATCACTACAAAAAATTTGCAAACTATTGTATCCAGAGAAGGAAAATTGCTAATGTTTCCATTTTATGCAAACTTCTACAGTAAAATTGTGTATGTTTTCTTGTGTAAATATAAATTGATTAGTTATTTTTGATATTTTTTAAACGTTTCTTCGTATTCATTGCTTTTTGAAAATTTATATTCTCCTCCATCGGTGGGTTCCAAGTGTTCTGGAAAATCCAATTCCCAAAAAAAAGGTGGGGTTTTAGGTCTTTTGTAATCTCTATGTCTCGACGATTCTTGTAATTTAGAATTCGGATTAAAAGCATAATATTTTTCACAGTCTGGACACGTTCTAGCTTTTAATTGCTTTCTTTCCCTTTTTTTCCTAGGTACAGGTTTATAATACTTGTAATTAACTTGTGGTTCTCGGGAAGGAAGTTTGTCAAAATCTACGCTCCAAGAAGAAGCCATTCGCTTTAATTCCTATGTAGAATAAAAACATATATTTAATTATTAGGATTAGGATTATGATTAATAATAATATTATTTTTTTTTTAATAATTACTATTAGTATTACATATTTTTTTCACGCTCTAAAGATTTGAGTATATAAAGAAGATCGTTTCAGGTCATTTTAGTTCAAATATGGATACTGAATATAAATTGGGTAAAGGAAAAATATATGTTTTGGTTCGCTTTACCAAACCCAAAACCATCAAAATTTTTCTCGGTGAAAAGGGTAATAACATGTTAAAGTTTACACCCAATCTCTGGTACGAGTTTTTAAAATGTAGGTATGGGATTTCCACGCTCTTGAAAGATGCTCTAATGGTGACTTCCGAAGGTGATAAAATGAAGTTACTAACTACAGACGGTAGTAATTGTCTGTTGGAGCGGGAGGATTTAGATTCCTTTTGAAGACTATGCGAGAATATAATGCATGACATTTCAGTGTTGTATATGGAACAATTTTTATGACTTGTTACTAAAAACTTTAAAAAATTCAAGAAGGCGAAAGAAGTACTACCCGTATCGACTGGGCATGTGAACTCATAAGTGAGATGATTAAAACGTTGAATAAAACAAAAGTGTTCCGAGGACAATTTAGAGTACTATTATCGTGTGTCCAAGGGAATTCACAGTTTAGATTTTGAACAATTGGCTGGACGAGATGGTAAAAGAAAAATTGGAATGTGCGGATATATGGATGAAAGAATGAGAAAAGAAATTGATATGGGTGATCATGTTTTATATAAGGTGTGTGATTTTATGAACTCAAATTGTGGCTAAATGTTTGAACAGGCGGTATCAAACCTGGATACATATTTTGTAATTTTTGCAATTTTCTTAAGGTGCCTGACTGGTTGCGAACATTTTTTAAAATATAACTGAAAACTAATAAAAAAATAACAAAAAAAAAAAAAAATTCCCATGTATTTTTTGTTAAAATATGGCCAATTTTAGGCTTAAATTAGACGCTATTTACACGTTATGTTAAACATAATAAAATAAATTATAATGCGTAAAATTTTTTTAAAAAAAACCATATAATTTTACTCAGAAAACAGTTACTAATAAATTGATCTAATATCTTTGAAATGTTTTAATTTATTATTGAACTAAAGGTTAAAACGTGCAAGCAATGCAAATTTTTCAAAAAATTTCACATTTATCACAGAAAAAAAAATCATAAAAAAAGGTAAACATGCTATTTTTTCTTAATCTCTACGTCACAGCATACATACTATAATGATGCACAATTATACAAAATTTCAGACAATAATCTACAGAACTTTTTGAAATATCATGCTTACCGTGTTGTAAAATATCAAAAAATCTGTTTCAGAGAAAAAAAATGCATTTAAAGATTTAAAATTCAAAATTTTAAAAAACCTACAACCTCTATATCAAAAGGACAAACTTTTTCAAAATAATTATGAATATTATACACTTTTTTCAAACTTTTATCTTTTAATACTTTTAACAATTTTATAGTATCAAAAAACTTTTAAAGTCTAAGTGCATAGTTTACGAAATACAGATTAGACATATAAAAAGCACTTAAAAAAACTTATTGCATTAAAAAATAAAAACATTTTACATAGAAAAACAAATATATATTCTTCCATATTATTTTAGAAGTTAAGAAATATTTAATACTTAATATATTTGTGTTGTTTTACCAGTAAACATTCACGAAAAAGCTCTTAAAAATATTGTTTATCACAAAGGTTATCATAAATTAGAATAAAAATCATGCAAAAAGTACTTAAAACCCTCCATATGAATATACTAAGTCTTCTGTTTTTTCATCCTTGGTACTTTTTTTTTCGAGACAATTTTGAAATCGGTAAAGAGTGTCTTAAAGATGTTGAAATTCGTTTTTTTTAATCAAATTTAAGTAACTCTTGAGCAACACTTTCAGGAAGGGAACCATTTACATTTCGAATTACTGATAATATACTAGCACATAACCAGAATTAAAAAGTATTAAAGCTAATAACCATAATTATGGCTTCTTCCTTGAAAACTTTAAAATCTGAATTGAAAAAAAAAACATTATCCCAGGTATTTTCTTGGAGAATACCTCAAATTTGTCGTCTTATAGACAAAGATTGGAGCGTTTAGCGGGTATATTGAAATTTCAAGAACTCTTAAAACTGTATCCCATTCCCATCAAAATGATACTAAATGAACATGGATTTCACACTTCGGACTGCATCTACCCATGAAGGGATAAAAGGTTGCATCAACCTTGCTTAGCTCGGGACATATATACGGTACGATGTACTAAGCTTTTGAAAATTATCAGTGTTTATAAGTGATATTATTCAAAATGCTTGCATTGGCCCGGCGTTGTATGAACATTTTTAAATACATAACATATTGTCATGGAAATTTCACTCCCCCAAATCAGCTAAGTTGGTTAGTAAATTATACTGCAGTGCCTATTTTATATAACAGACCATTGTTCAAAAACATATTTGACAGACTGTACCCGACTACGTTCGGAACCGTGATTTTGCAAAAGCGTGTAAATGGATAATATTCATGATATTTAGTGTCACTTAGATTAGAATACATGTATAAAATTATTTTAAGAACATTATGACAAAAAAATTTATTTAAATACAATATTTTGGCAAAATATTAACTTAGAAAAACCTTTTTTCCAAATGTTCTCCTTTTGTGAAAAATGTTTCTATTATAATAATATTTTGTTTGTATTCAGCTCAGACCTCTCTACAGAGGCTCAGCTAGAATTTTTGAAGTGCATAACTCGGAAGTCTGTTTTTCCATGTTTTACGAAAACAGAAGGGAGAAATTTTAAGAAAATATGCCGATAATTATTTCAAATGGTTGTAACTGAAAATAATGTGAATTTTTCAAAAATCTTAGTTGAGCCTCTGTACAGAGGTCTGAGCTATATACAGGCAAAATATTAATACAATAGAAGCATTTTTTACAAAAGGAGAACATTCGGTAAAAAGGTTATTCTAAGTTAATTTTTTGCCAAAATATTATATTTAAATAATTTTTTGTCATAATGCCCTTAAATCAATTTTATACATGTATTCTAATCTAAGTGACGCTACTTATCATGAAAATTATACATTTATGTCTTTTTTAAATTTTTCGGGATTAACGTGATATGTTTTCTCTGCTAAATTAATATCGTCTGTAAAACTAGTTTCACAACTGGAAGACAAATTCAGCAGGAAAGCTACGATTAAAAAAAACCAACTTTTACGGTATTTTTTCGACTTGTATTTTAAACTAATTCTATAAAAGTAAATGGAATTAGTTGTTTAAAAGTACTAAAATAATTAGTAGAAGACAAATTAAGCAGGAAAAGTTCCAATTAGGGAAAAATGTTTCTTTTTATATATTTACAATTCGATTAAATGAAATTTGAAAGCATTAAAATTGGTTCAAATAAAACACACATTTATTTACAATTAATATTTATTTTAATATTACAAATCTGTCGAATGGCATGTATAACTTGATTTGAAGAACATTTAAAAGTATAGCACTGTTTACATCTTTTTAAAGCTTTTCTTTTGTATAATTTGCACTTAACAGTTTCTGGTAAAAATTGCTTCAAATATACGAAATAAAAATAACTTGGCACGTACAATTCTGTTATTTTCAGTTTTTCAATATGAACGTGCAAATCTTTGTACCAATCTGTACCACACGCTACAGTAACAGACTCTAATAAGTTAGCAACTGTAATTCTTTTTATTCCCGTTAAAGAATTTAAATGATATTCAAATGCAATAAATCCTACAACAGGAATAAAGACATTCCGAGATATATGGCAGCACGGATTCAATGATAAACGGAGATCTCGAAAAAATAGTTAATTTTTTGTTACTTCTTTCTCCTATCGTAAATGAAATGAATTATAATGCATAGCTCTCTTTATATATATAGGGATTGGAGGGGGAATGTGCATAGATGTAAAATGTATTTCAGTATATAAATTTTTTGTAAAAATAATTTTTTTTTAGCTATGAATTTACCACCTGATGTGGAGATGTTTAAATATAACATCCTACGAAAATTCCTAGACAAATTTGTGAAACATGGGTAATAAATATTCTTTTTAATACGTATACATTGAAGACATTTTTATTTATTTATAAATAAATTTTAATTCTTTACAGTATTTTATTTATTTTTTTAAGAAGTTGCATCAGTTAAAATATACTCAAATTTGAAATATTTAATTGCTCTGAAAGCGAGAGGGGAGTGAAATTTTTCATGACAATATGTTATGTATTTAAAAATATTCATGCAACACTGAGCCATGTAGCTAATTATTTATAAATATGTTTGTTTTTTTTCTTTTAGATCCAAGCTGAATATAAAATTAGATAAAGAAACTCTTCAATATACCTGTAAACTATTCAATGATATTATATTACATCACATATAATAAATATATTAATAAAATCTTTTTTTATAATTTCTCTTGTCTATAGTTTCATTGCATATCATTAAGTGAACTTAAAAAGAAATTTTCCATCTTAATTTCATAGAGTCGTTCGACCCAAAAATTAGTAATTTTAAAATATTTATGTACATGTTTATCAAGGACATTTAGGGTTATGAGCTATAATTTTTTAATATGTTATCTTTTAATTAAATATGAACAATTTAAATTATATTCTTTGCATAATATTAATAGCATTCATTATACTATTGTATTTTCATAAATAAACAAATAAAAGCATGGCTAAGAATCGCTAGGTTCATACATGAGGCAATTTAATAAGTTTTAAGTAAACTTTATTTTTATCTAAGACAACTCATTTTTGCAATCATTCTCCCACTTGGCAGTCAGTTGAGTATGACGTAATCTTTCAAGGCCATTCGTGAGTGAAGTTTTGCATTTTCTTAGAAAGTCGCGTCCCTCACACAATGTGTTTTTATAATTTAAAAAAAAGTTATTTTAAAGCAAAATACCCAATTTTGTCAAGAATAGAACGTTGTTTATGAAAGGAAACAACAAAACTTTTTTTAACCTCTAAACACCTTTATTTTGTGTGTCACTGGATTTCTACACAAAGGACAATCAAAAATCTTTGCTGCACAAATATGACAAGAAACTAAATGAGAACATGGTTGAAACACTACATCCATTTCTTTATCCATGCATATTTTACAAATTACTGTATCCATGTTGCCTTTTTCATTTTTGGTTACTAGAGGGAGTACCTTATTTTCATATTCTAAAACAGCTTCATGCACTGTATCCATTGCCTTTCATTTGGTTACTGAGGTACCTTTTTTCATATTACAGCTTCTGCATGTATCCATTTGCCTCTTTGTACTGGAGGAAGTGCCTTATTGTCATATTTTAAAACAGCTTCATACACATCATTAAGGGATTTAAAGTGTTGTCCTGTGTTTCTTAAATTTTCCACTGCAACTTTTTGTACCTTTAACGTTAAAAATATTTTACAAGCTTCTCGAAGTACTTTACTTCAATAGATTTAACTTTATTCTTTGGATTCATTTTGATAAAATTCATATACTCACAATAAGGAAAGAATTTTTCATGCTCTATAAATGGATTATCATTTGTTTCCCAGTGTCCTAAAGATCCATTGCAAGAAAAGCATGTAACAATATCTAATACACCTGTATAATAAAATCCACATTCAGCTAATAGTTTAGAATTAATCATTAATAACGGCCAATTTTTGTAGGAAAACAGACGACTCTTTAAATCTGACATACTAACTTTTTTAAATGAGTTCTTTGAGTGTTGGACATATTTCTTTAATTTTGGGGGCTTTATTGCATCAACTGTTTCTAGTGAGTTATCTTTCATCTTGTCTATTAGTATATTTCTTTGAAAGAACCTCAAGTTTAGGAAATCAGCTTAGAAGGTTAGTAAATTACATAGCAGTGCCTATTTATATAACTGACCATTACTCAAAAACTTATTTGACAAACTGTACATTGAATTATTTTTCCTTGTATTTTTTATTTATCAGGGCTATGAATTAAAATATATTATAATAATAATAATATATATAATCCCCTCGTTTGTCGATTCAGAGTGAACGAGTTATTATATAGTATAATTGGGGAAAAAATTAAAATTTTTAATTGAATGTCATTAACTGACCATTGTTCAAAATAACATATTTGACAGACTGCAGTTCTTATATATAAAAATTCTTTTTAATCTCCTATTACGAGTAAATTGAAACATATTATAAATAAATTTTTTTTATTAAAAGAGTGCAAGCTTGCCAATTACAACCTCAACGATCGAATTTGGAGAACGTTTTAAAGCCTCCGGAGATCAGTAATTCAAAAAAGCCAGAGATATCACTACAAAAAATTTGCAAACTATTGTATCCAGAGAAGGAAAATTGCTAATGTTTCCATTTTATGCAAACTTCTACAGTAAAATTGTGTATGCTTTCTTGTGTAAATATAAATTGATTAGTTATTTTTGATATTTTTAAACGTTTCTTCGTATTTATTGCTTTTGAAAATTTATATTCTCCTCCATCGGTGGGTTCCAAGTGTTCTGGAAAATCCAATTCCCAAAAAAAAGGTGGGGTTTTAGGTCTTTCGTAATCTCTATGTCTCGACGATTCTTGTAATTTAGAATTCGGATTAAAAGCATAATATTTTTCACAGTCTGGACACGTTCTAGCTTTTAATTGCTTTCTTTCCCTTTTTTTCCTAGGTACAGGTTTATAATACTTGTAATTAACTTGTGGTTCTCGGGAAGGAAGTTTGTCAAAATCTACGCTCCAAGAAGAAGCCATTCGCTTTAATTCCTATGTAGAATAAAAACATATATTTAATTATTAGGATTAGGATTATGATTAATAATATTATTATTTTTTTAATAATTACTATTAGTATTACATATTTTTTTCACGCTCTAAAGATTTGAGTATATAAAGAAGATCGTTTCAGGTCATTTTAGTTCAAATATGGATACTGAATATAAATTGGGTAAAGGAAAAATATATGTTTTGGTTCGCTTTACAGAACCCAAAACCATCAAAATTTTCTCGGTGAAAAGGGTAATAACATGTTAAAGTTTACACCCAATCTCTGGTACGAGTTTTTAAAATGTAGGTATGGGATTTCCACGCTCTTGAAAGATGCTCTAATGGTGACTTCCGAAGGTGATAAAATGAAGTTACTAACTACAGACGGTAGTAATTGTCTGTTGGAGCGGGAGGATTTAGATTCCCTTTTGAAACTGGACGAGAACATAATGCATGACATTTCAGTGTTGTATATGGAACGAATTTTTTATGACTTGTTACTAAAAAAACTTAAAAAAATTCAAGAAGACGAAAGAAGTACTACCCGTATCGACTGGGCATGTGAACTCATAAGTGAGATGATTAAAACGTTGAATAAAAACAAAAGTGTTCCCGAGGACAATTTAGAGTACTATTATCGTGTGTCCAAGGGAATTCACAGTTTAGATTTTGAACAATTGGCTGACGAGATGGTAAAGAAAAAATTGGAATGTGCCGGATATATGGATGAAAGAATGAGAAAAGAAATTGATATGGGTGATCATGTTTTATATAAGGTGTGTGATTTTATGGACTCAAATTGTGGCTAAATGTTTGAACAGGCGGTATCAAACCTGGATACATATTTTGTAATTTTTGCAATTTTCTTAAGGTGCCTGACTGGTTGCGAAGACATTTTTTAAAATATAACTGAAAACTAATAAAAAAAATAACAAAAAAAAAATATTTCCATGTATTTTTTGTTAAAATATGGCCAATTTTAGGCTTAAATTAGACGCTATTTACACGTTATGTTAAACATAATAAAATAAATTATAATGCGTAAAATTTTTTTAAAAAAACCATATAATTTTACTCAGAAAACAGTTACTAATAAATTGATCTAATATCTTTGAAATGTTTTAATTTATTATTGAACTAAAGGTTAAAACGTGCAAGCAATGAAAATTTTTTAAAAAAAATTTCACATTTATCACAGAAAAAAATCAAAAAAAAGGTTAAACATGCTATTTTTTTAATCTCTACGTCACAGCATACATACTATAATGATGCACAATTATACAAAATTTCAGACAATAATCTACAGAACTTTTTGAAATATCATGCTTACCGTGTTGTAAAATATCAAAAAATCTGTTTCAGAGAAAAAAAATGCATTTAAAGATTTAAAATTCAAAATTTAAAAAACCTACAACCTCTCTATATCAAAAGGACAAACTTTTTCAAAATAATTATGAATATTATACACTTTTTCAAACTTTTATCTTTTTAATACTTTTAACAATTTTATAGTATCAAAAACTTTTAAAGTCTAAGTGCATAGTTTAAAATACAGATTAGACATAAAAAAAAGCATTTAAAAAAAAACTTATTGCATTAAAAAATAAAAATTTTACATAGAAAAAAAATATATATTCTTCCATATTATTTTAGAAGTTAAAAAATATTTAATACTTAATATATTTGTGTTGTTTTACCAGTAAACATTCACGAAAAAGCTCTTAAAAATATTGTTTATCACAAAGGTTATCATAAATTAGAATAAAAATCATGCAAAGAAGTATTTAAAAACCCTCCATATGAATATACTAAGTCTTCTGTTTTTTCATCCTTGGTACTTTTTTTTCGAGACAATTTTGAAATTGGTAAAGAGTGTCTTAAAGATGTTGAAATTCGTTTTTTTAATCAAATTTAAGTAACTCTTGAGCAACACTTTCAGGAAGGGAACCATTTACATTTCGAATTACTGATAATATACTAGCACATAACCAGAATTAAAAAGGATTAAAGCTAATAACCATAATTATGGCTTCTTCCTTGAAAACTTTAAAATCTGAATTAAAAAAAAAACATTATCCCAGGTATTTTCTTGGAGAATACCTCAAATTTGTCGTCTTATAGACAAAGATTGGAGCGTTGCTTGGGTATATTGAAATTTCAAGAACTCTTAAAACTGTATCCCATTCCCATCAAAATGATACTAAATGAACATGGATTTCACACTTCGGACTGCATCTACCCATGAAGGGATAAAAGGTTGCATCAACCTTGCTTAGCTCGGGACATATATACGGTACGATGTACTAAGCTTTTGAAAATTATCAGTGTTTATAAGTGATATTATTCAAAATGCTTGCATTGGCCCGGCGTTGTATGAACATTTTTAAATACATAACATATTGTCATGGAAATTTCACTCCCCCAAATCAGCTAAGTTGGTTAGTAAATTATACTGCAGTGCCTATTTTATATAACAGACCATTGTTCAAAAACATATTTGACAGACTGTCCGACTACGTTCGGAACCGTGATTTTGCAAAAGCGTGTAAATGGATAATATTTATGATATTTAGTGTCACTTAGATTAGAATACATGTATAAAATTATTTTAAGGACAATATGACAAAAAAATTTATTTAAATACAATATTTTGGCAAAATATTAACTTAGAATAACTTTTTTTCCAAATGTTCTCCTTTTGTAAAAAATGTTTCTATTATAATAATATTTTGCTTGTATTCAGCTCAGACCTCTCTACAGAGGCTCAACTAGAATTTTTGAAGTGCATAACTCGGAAGTCTGTTTTTCCATGTTTTACGAAAACAGAAGGGAGAAATTTTAAGAAAATATGCCGATAATTATTTCAAATGGTTGTAACTGAAAATAATGTGAATTTTTCAAAAATCTTAGTTGAGCCTCTGTACAGAGGTCTGAGCTATATACAGGCAAAATATTAATACAATAGAAGCATTTTTTACAAAAGGAGAACATTCGGTAAAAAGGTTATTCTAAGTTAATTTTTTGCCAAAATATTGTATTTAAATAATTTTTTTTTGTCATAATGCCCTTAAATCAATTTTATACATGTATTCTAATCTAAGTGACGCTACTTATCATGAAAATTATACATTTATGTGCTTTTTTAAAATCATGGTTCCGAACGTAGTCGGATACCTTAATGTAAATTGACCTCCGAATCTTCAGCAACTTATTTTCACCATAAGTGCTTTAGAAAAGTTCTGTAAATTTATTGTAAATATTTGTAGTCCTTCATGACTTTAATCCCCACACTTTTCTTTCTTTTGTAATGTGTGTTTTATACTTCTGTAAGCCCCGTGTGCACGGGGATTTATAAATGTTTAAAAAAAAAATCTAAAAATTATTTGGCTTCTTTAGCTTTAAAATAATGGGGAAAAAATGTGTTATAAAATGTAAATAAACGCAAAAATGTCCGACCCACGATTGGAGTTTATTTCTTAAGTATGGTTGTCTTTGATTTTTCTAGTAGGCAAACAGGGTAAATAAACGCATCTCATATAATACTGAAATCAGGCAGGAGCATTTTCTTTATTCTATTCATATTTTTCATAATGATTCGGCAAAATAATATACATAAATATATGTTACTCATTGCACATGAGTAAATTTTAAGAAGGTGGATTTACTTCACTATCACCGTGAGTATTAAATACATTCTCTCTCTATTATTAATCACTATGACAAGAGGCTTGTGGTAACTAAAGTATGATACGCGAACGTCGGTAAATACGTGATTTACGAATCGTGAAAACATCGCATCAATAGTTGTACCGTACGTAGTCGTCCCCAGTGCTTTACCAGAAACAAAACATGTAAATTATGCTCTGATTTTAAAAATTGTACTTATCTCAATCCTTCATCTTTATTGAAATCATTACTGAAATCGCCACCAGGTATGAATGGAAGTGCATGACACCGTTTGGAAAAAGGAGCCAAGCACGCAGAACTCTATTTTGATCATCCACAATTCATAGTGTGTGACAGTTTACTTCATCCCTATTGGCTAAACCATCAACAACGTCGATGTTTGTAGTTATCATATAGGGTTTATCTAAAACGAAAATAATTTCGTATGGTAATCCTCCAATGTCAATCGTACTGAGTTCCTGAAGCTTCTCTTCGGCAGTCTTTCTTTTTCGCGATCAGTTTCACATCCCGTCAAATTGGGTGACTTTCAGTTGTTATAGTCAAAAGAACTAAGGCATGAAGTGTCGCTAAAAATTACTCTAAAACGCAAGTAAACGCAATTTGCGAAATTTTTTTTAAAGTTTTAATTTTTTTGAGGTCTTAGTTTTTAAAATATACTTTCCAAATTTCCCACATAGATAACAAATAACGGTAATTTTTAATCGAAAAATATAAGAAAAAAAACTGCTATAATGATTTTTTTGTAAAAAGGGTACTAGACGAAACACAAAGAAACTTTTTTTCAATCCGTTATTTTTAAGCAATTATTTCAATCTTTGAATAAAACACGGATAACAGTTTTTGACTCTTAGAAAAAAATTTCGTGTGATTATTTTTATAAATAACGAAGTTATTAAATCTTTAGTTCAAATTTTAAATATTTTTTAAAAAATCAAAAAAAAGGTTTTTGACATTTTAAATTTTTAATCAATTATTCTAAAAGAATAAAGTATGAACTTTTTTTAATACAGAATTTTGATACATTACAATGATAAAAATCCGTACAGAACGATTGTAAAACTCTTTTCATAAAAATGCATCGATATCGACTCATTTTTTTTAAAAAAAAAATCGTAAAAAATAAAAAAGCTCGTTCTCTTTTGTAAAAAATTTATACCGTATCGTGGTGAAATAAGTGATCTTTCCGATTCTGTAATTATTTTTTGTCTGATTTTCTTAAGAAAAGAACGATCGCAATTTTAAAACCGAAGAAAAAGTAGAAACTCTTCTTTCTTTCTCCGGACAGCGATTTAGCGCATGCGCAGAAGCGTGCGTAAGGCACATTTTGCTAGCGTTTTTTTCAAAACTTCACTCCTCGTAATTTTTTTATACTGGGGGCTTTTTACGGAAATCGATTCTTAAGGCAGCGTTTCTCAAACTGGGGCGTGATAAGTCTACAAAGGGGGTGCGAGCATATTGAAAAGTCGAAAACAAAAGATTATTTAAAATTTTTTCAATTTTCTGAAAGTAAAACAACAAAATACTTTATGATATAATAAAATATAGAATACACATTTACACTGATATAATACACTTATAAATATACAGTACTGTACAATGTATATTTTATTATTAATTTAACAATTCTAAGTTAAGAACAAGTTTGATAATTACCAGTGACCCCATGGTCTTGTATCAACATTTATCTTGATGTGTACGGTTTATAATTAATTCCTTAACTGCCGATAAAAAGTTACATTATTCGCTCCCCAATGCCACCCACCGTTTACCCCGTAGATGAGCGTATTTTGATGTTTTTTTGAAGGGGAGGAGAAAAGGAATAAATAAGCAAATCGTCTGAAATAAATCCTTCGTAAATACTGTCAAGGTCCTTTTATAACATTCCAAAGCCCTTGAAATAATTTTATGGATAGTACAACACAGAAAAGATCATACTTCGGAAAGACGTATATATACGTCCAGAAAAATAAAGCTTTGGCTGAGCGAGACGTATTTATACGTCTGTGGGACATAAGAGGTTAAAGTCGTTTTGTAGCTTTAGTGTCAAAGTACAGTATTATTGAATTCAACACATTGTTATTATATGGAGGGCGCAATGAAAATGATAATTGAATAGTGGGTCGCGTATATTGAAAGTTTGAGAAGCACTGTCTTAAGGAATAAACTCCAATAATAACATACGCATCGTGAGAAACTATTCATTGATTCTAAGCTGTGCTGATTGATTAAAATTATCTAAACCGGCGAGTAAAAATACAAAGAGAAAAATTGACCCTTTATCTGCCGACGGTACTTGTAACTCCTTATATACTCTCACTTAAAAATTACATAGAATAACCATTTTTACGAATACTCTGACGATACTTAGTAGGAATATTCTTTGAAATCCACTCTTCCAATGTTATGGCAGCACGGGTTCTAAGATGAGTATTTTAGCGGGGAAGGCGAATAGTTTTTTAGCAGAAGTTGTGTTTTCAGCTGACGGTGTTTTCAGCGGTTTGCGAAGATCATGATTTTTGTTCCGAAAAAATAGTTTAAGTTAAAAGATAAGTGTCTCATTTTTTTTTGTATGTTAATGAAGACCTTAGAAAACGATTTGACAACCATTTTAAGTGAGCAGAGTATATAATTTATTTTACGGTTGAATATCTTTAATTAATTAATTAGCTCTCTAACGGATTAAATTTCCCAAAGTTGAGTATTTTGCTTATGTATATCCCTTAATTTTTAATGTAGTGATTAAAAAAAAATATTGCATGAAAGAAATTGCAGTAAATCATGATGCGGTAGATAAAGGGATAAAGTATGCAGCGAGACACTCATCATTCATAAAGGTCAAAAACTCCCTCTGAAGCTCAATGGGCTAAATTCATGCGATTATGACGTCACAGGACAATGATAATTACGCGATTCTAGCCAATCAGTTCAAAAACTCATGCGACGTCATACACGATAAAAGCAATCATGTGTTCCCAGCTAATCAGTGCATGTGCTTCGTTGTTGACAACTTTTATTTTTTTCAGAAATTTTCTCTTAAAAAGTACAAATTTATCAACAATAATAACGCACAAAGGTAAGAGAAATGCATTTTATTTATAAGTACATGTGTAAAATAATTTTTTTAAAAAATTTTAAAACCTTTTGAAGAAATTTCTTTATAACAGTCGAACATCTTTATTCAATTATGAAATTTTATCTAAGTTTTACAAATAAAACAAGTAAACAATTAGTCTGACGTCTGCTTTGAATTCGATGAAAAATACGTGTTTATATCTTTATCATGTGACCGTCATGAATTGAGCTCATTGGAGTAGTTTTTTACTTGTATGTTTGAACAGACATTCTCAATTTCACCACAAAACATGAGATATTTATTGCATTTAATTCATAAAAATGGTGCTTTTAACTTTCAAAATTTACAATTATAGTCACGATACATAAAACATTTTATTCCCATGCAGTTCACATACATTAAAAGGTAAAGTAACACATAATCATAGGTTTGTTTCTTTAGCCATTTCCTTGTGTTCTGAAATAGCTGCCGGTTCTGTGTTTTCTCCAAGTAACCAATAAGTTGTCTGTTTTCCTTTGCCCTGTAATATAAGAAGATTGTTATGAAATGTGCGTTAATTTTAAGAACTGTTCAAGTGAAACACAAGTTAATATCTGAAGCATTTGATATTACACCGGGAAATGAACATCACAGTAATGGCCTTTCCAGCGCCATAGCTGAGGTGACCTCATTCGTGGCATCACTTGTGGTTCTACATATCTTTGTGAACAATTTTTTCTCACGCGAAAAGTATTTGGAGACTGCAAAGAAGTTGTTTAAAAACTAATTTCTTTACGGACTCAACTGAATATTCAGTATCATGTGAAATATAAGGCCATAAATTATACCCCTGACATTGCGATATAAAATAGAGAAGTACTGGGACAACAGGTTCGCATTAAATCAGGGGTACTCAACCTTATTTTTTGCTGGGCCACATATTTATGTTATTTCACGCCGGCCGCAACATGAGGGTAAATGGGGAAGGGGGAGAGAAATACTTTATGTCCAAGATGACATTGGAAATTTAAAATGTGGAAAATTGATCAAAATATTATAATTCCTGTTTGGGCATTTTTTTAATTATTATTTTTTATTTTTGTTACTAACACTAAATTAGAAGCATTTAAGAAACACTGCTTCACAATTTCTGCATCAGTAAACGGTTTCATATGATTACCAATAATATAACAAACTTTATAGGATGTCTTTGTTACCGCTATGATATTACTACCGACAAAACACTTTGTTGCAGTTGCAAAGATTATTCAAGAAAGCCTATTTATCACTTCTTGAAAGAGATCTTCAAGGAAAAGTATCATTGAATGATTCCTGTTTATTGGTATTTTTTAAATACAGCACTTTCGTGATAAATCAAAATGATCCATGTTGGTTTTTCACTACAAAATAGTCAACCTCTCAACCATCTTGAAACGATCTATTTTCTTCGAGCATTTTTCGCTTGCAAGATACGAAAGCTAGTTAAAAATTAATACCACCCATAAAATTGTCGATACTCCACAATTTGTCATCACTAGCCGTAATCGTTCCAAATAGAGAAATAATATCAATTCGTACTCGTACGACACTGACAGCAAAAAGCAAAACTGATATATTTGATTTCTTGACAAATAATTTCCAACCAAATTTTTAAATAAGTTAATTTCTCAGAGCAATGGTCAATGACCGGGCCACTCAAAAAGGCTCGGCGAGCCACATGCGCCCCGTGGGCCGCAGGTTGAGTATCGCTGCATTAAATTATTTAACTATACGGACAAGGAGAGGGCACGACTAAGGAAATTCGTTTGGGGTCGAGACTTGGTGTAATAGTAGTCCTTTAGGGTATTCAACTCTTAATGTAATTCCGCCGAATGGCCAGTTAATTCGGAGAAAATAGCGTTCGAAATTCATGCTTAGCTTTTATACAATAAAGTTTCAATATCCTTCACCGGCTCAGTGGCTCGATTGGCAAGTCGCTTGCCTTCAATGTGGGTGGATCCGAGTTCGAATCACGCGAAAAACCTTTATCTTTCAATTCCTTTAATTATTTTTTAAAATTAAATAAATTTATTTATGAAAGGTTTATTAAATATTAAATGATATTCTGCGTAATTATTTTGCATTTTATAAAGTAAAAAAAAATTACTGTAATTATATAAATATTTATATAATATTTAATAAACATATTTTTATATAAATAAATAATATTTATAATAAAATGTATAATAAATATTGAATGATATTTTGCATAAAAATTACTTACAAATAGTTTTATAATGTGAAATACAATATACTATAAATGAAATATTATATATATAATATAAAATAATTTATAAAATATATTATTATTATTATCAAATTAATTATTTAATAACTATATGAAAACTTAATAAGTCCTTTTTAATTAAATTTATTTAATAAAAAATTATTTAAATAATTTTAATAAATGTATTTAAATAATTTCAATAGTTCTAATTAATATGAATTAATTATTTTTAATTAATATTAATTAATTATTTTTTTATTTAATTTAATTTAAAATAATCTTTTAATTAAATAATTAATTTTAATTAAAATAATATTTTAAATAATTTTAATTAATAATACTTTTAAAAGTAATTTTTAATTAATAATACTTTTTAAAATACTTTTAATTAGTAATTAATTTTAATTAATAATTATTTTAAGTAATTTTAATTAATAATTCATTTTAAGTACTTTTAATTTTTAATAATTTTAAGTAATTTTAATTAATAATTCATTTTAAATACTTTTAATTTTTAATAATTTTAAGTAATTTTAATTAATAATTATTTTAAATAATTTTAATTGATATTTAATTTTAAATAATTTTTTTAATTAATAATAATTTTAAGTAACTTTAAGTAATAATTAATTTTAAATAATAATTTATTTTTTTTTTACTTTATAAAATACAAAATAATTACATAAATATCATTTAATATTTAATTTAAATTTCGAACGCTATTTTATCCCAATTGACTGGCCATTCGGCGGAATTACATTAAGGGTTGAACACCCTAAAGGACTACTATTACACCTAGTCTCGACCGAAATGAATTTCCTTTGTCGTTCCCTCCCCTTGTGAGAAAATACTTACATGCGCGTTTTGTTTATTTATTTCAATGACCCAGTTTAAAAGATTCACAATACGAAATATGTGTATAATTTTAACTTTTTATTCATGTTGAAAAATACCAGGGGTGATAAAAAAAAAAGGTTACAAGTCGAATAAAGAAATATTTATTAACAATAGACAGAAAATACAAAAGGGAATTAAGAGGCATATATGTGTGTCCCTTTTCAACATAATCACCAAGTCTATATAGGAAATCAGTCTTGGCGCGGATGTTTTCACAGCACTGTCTGAAGAGAACCATCTGCCGGATAAGTGCTCTCGTTCAACCTCAGAAGAAAACAACAGAAAATATTGAATCATTTTGAATCATTTCTTCAACTCGTGCCGTGTGGATTTCTGTTGTTTAAGAACTTCGGCCGCTCCTGCCATTTGTGGTTTTTTACATCCTGCTGCCTGATTGAAAAGAGCGACAGCATTCGCTACATGTTGTCTGTTCATTGCTTCGTCACCATAAACTTCTACAATGGAACTGTGAATGTCGAATGCAGACAATTCTTTGCCCATAAAAATCGAATCATGGTTTGCACTTCCAAACGAGACTAATTTTCTAAGCGTCTTGCCATTTCAATCGATCCTGAACCGTCTGGAAACTTTCACTACCTACCCGCACATTATCTGTTTGATAAGTATCGCTGTCTCCACGCTGGGGAAACAAAATTTCCTCACAATATATTGTTATCAAATGCTGCAGCCTGTAACCTTTTTTTCTGATCATCCCTCGTAGTTATATTTCATGTTTATTTTCATGTTATCTTTAACTAATGCATAATTTCTATAAAATAAAACTTCGAGTCTATATTCTTGACCTCTATCTCCTATCTCTGCATGCATTATTGCGGGAATCGATTATTTAATATATTATTAAATTATTATTATTATTTAAAATATTTCCTACTGTGCAGGACCCTGAATCCTATTCATAGGTTGGTTAGGCACACCACAGCTACTAGGTTGGTGAACCGTAATCTATAATATCCTTCCAGTGTAAACCCCCTCAGAAAGTTCCCGTAGAATTTAACACTAGATAATATCAAGTAACAAAGCATATTAAATTACTTTGTTAATTTTAATGTCAGTTTTGGGCCAGTTAACGCTTTTGCAAGTGAATGGAAAATTGGAAAAACTTTTTATAACACAATAAAATTCGGAAAAATCTAATACGTAAAATGAAATGACTTTTAAATTATTCCCGTTAAGTGTTTTTTCCAGTTGTGCAGATTTTATAACGTATAAAGTAAATTAATAATGGTATAATTTAATACAAAATAAATATTTCGATGATTGGAACTCACTTTCATCTCAACCTCTCCTCTTAGTTCTAGTTGGAATGTTTTAAAAGTGTCCAGTACTTCTTTAGTGCTGCTACTAACATGAATCTTCAAAGCTAAAAAGATATAATTCATTATTAATATAATGAAATATATCTATGAAGATTATATAAGGCACTTTATAAAATAGAGTTAACATTTTAAAATAAATTGATGCATGTTATTTTACTTTGAATAAAATAATTTTTCCTCTATGCATTTATTTTTTGATTTTTTCCCCAAAGGGATGCATTTTATCAACTTAGCCTTTGCAAACACGGCTAGAACCCAAATGTGAAAGCCATTTCATGGTGGCACCATCTAGTGGCGGCTTCGCTACCAAATTTGGACGCTCGATTAAATTTAATTCAAGCTTTCGTCGGATGCTAAATATTGCCGTGATTTAATTTTGACGAGAGTACCAGAGCCAAATTGATACTCAAGGGATATTTTACATGCCACATAGCCATATGACATGCGTGCCTACATTTTCGTATCGAGAAAATCTCGTCTCCAATTAGAATCGAACCCACAGAATTGGTCTTACGAAGCGGGCACGCTACCTCTTAGCCACCGTAGCCGACATTTTTTTGATTATACATTAAAGCACTTCAGTTCAAAGCAGACCTGTATTTAATTGAAAAAAAAATAAAACCCCTGCGATGATATTAAAACGGAATTCAGTGCCGCAACAACCCATGAGGGCAAAGGCATACTGTGCCCATCTCAATGTTCGTGACCTTGGACGCTGAGGTGCATGAGCGGATGTTCCGGTCAGGTGGTCCATCTGACGCGAAACTGCCAGTGTTTAGTAACCAAACAAGCTTGGCACTCATTTATCGACCCACTGAAGGGATGAAAGGCTGAGTCGACCTCATCCAGCCCCGATATAGAACCCCGGATCTGTGGTAGCGCGAAACGCTACCACTCGGCCACTGGGCTTGAGATGATATTAGGTGTTTGAAAATCTAAGAAAAAATAATTTACTACATACATTCTCTCAACACACAATACACGAAATCACATTAATTTTAAAATACTTCTTTGTTTGAATCAAAAAAATTACTTAAATTTTAGACCGAGTTTTTTCTCTTAGTAAATAAATAATGAACGAAAAGAGAGTTCGGAATAATCTTTTTTAAATAAATCTTACGCATTCCATTAGATTCCATTCTTGAAGCTGTATTCACAGTGTCACCAAACAGACAGAATCGGGGCATTTTCAATCCGACCACACCAGCTGCACAGGGTCCTGAAGACGAAATTAATAACAATTACAAATCGGGGAAAATAATCCAGTTCTAGTGCAGTTGACTGAGTTAAGAAAAATCAGGTAATATTTGCACAATTTAACTTTTTAAATTTTGAAGTGGATGTACAATTTTTTGTAACCCGAATAAAATTTTGATCCAGAAACATTCTAGAAGCTTCCAAGAAGTTCTTTGTTTCTCGCAAGTTCTTTGCATATCCAGGAGAAGGAAATGTTTGTACACAGAAGCAGATTTAGCAGCGGTCTGACTCCTAAAGGAACCCGCAAAACCCCAATTTTGTTTTTAAAAATACGGTTAATATTAAAAATACAGTGATTATAAATACGGTAATATATATTTAAAAATAGGGTTTTAATGTGCATATTATTTACATTTTCATTGTCCTTTTTTAAGGGTTCCGATTTATATATTTTCTTCTATGTACAGTGTCTCAAAAGAATTTAATCTGTAATTATTTGCAAGGGAAAATGTGTTGATATTTATTAGATAAAGATACTTCAACATGTTTGGGAGGTATTAGAAATAGTGATATAACATTGAATTCTTTGTATATATACATATACAGGGACGTTTTAAGACTTCTTAAGGCCCTTGGCCCCTACTCAAAAGTAGGCCCCACCTATGACCCTTAAAAGTGAACAGTAATTAGCATACGTTGTCAAATACTCGCACAAACAATAACCTGAAACAATAATTGTGCACGATTTACAATCGCACATACCAGCTTGACCGACTGCCTCCTTTTCACTGAATGAGTTATGATGGTGGTAGGCCTAGGCCTATATGTGGATGATGGTCATCCCATGTAGCGAGTTGACATATCGTCCGAAATTCCAGTTTTTCGGAGAATACAAACCGGAAACAACATTCGTACCGTTGAAATTATTCGACTTATGATCCTCATAAGGTTGAGTCGATAACAAGACGAGGCTCAATTGGCCCATGTCTTTAGACGTCCCTGATTCTCTAGTAATAGTTATTTTTGCTAAACGGGAGTTTGCCACAATGATATGGCCACAGAAGTCGAATGGTTAGGGGCGCGAACTCGTGACTTGCGTTATTTCTACTTAGTTGTAGGTTCAAGTAGCGATTGCACTAGATAACTATGGTGTAGAGCAGGGTGGGCAGGGTACAGGCTATTTCTAATTTTTTTCAAGGTGTTGTGATTCAACCTGTGGCGTTGGTGTACTGATTTAACAGAAAGTCTACAAAACATTCGGACCTCCATTTTACGAACCTCTGTTTTGCGAATTTTTCTATTTAGCGAACTTTTTCCTGAAACTAAGAAAATGTTACGATTTTCATCGTAAAATAACCTCCAAATATCGAAGTACATTTTCTATTGAACGAACTTTTTCTATTGTAATTCTATTTTTTTCTCTGTATTTTTAAAATATTTCTAGACCTTCGTATGATGAAATGATTATTAAGTCTTAATGAAGGCGGTCACTCCCAAATGCCTTAACGGTCCACCTGGTGATCACGATGGACCCATCCCGGGTGTAAGGAAGTGGTGCACGTTGGGTTTGTTGATACGTTAAAGTCCTAACTTTGGGATGACGTGAAAGTTTGGAGAGTGTTTTACCACCTAGAGTGTCATCCTTGTTTGATCGCGGTTGAAAATTACGAGGTCCATCACCAGTGGCTCTCGTGGTGCTTTCGAGTACGGCGTCAATAAACAATTATTCAACTAATAATAATCGTATATTTTACTTGACAGCTGATTAACCGAAACTGCAAGTAACAGTAAAATACGAACCCTCACCTCGAAGGACTTTTTAAATAAAGGACACTCTTTACCATGCTTATGGAAATATTTGCAGTTGCATACCTCTACGAATCAGAGTTTTTCATAATTTCTGATATTATAAATGCTTTCTCCTGATTCTACTTTTCCTTCATTCTGACAACTTCAATACGACATTTGTATTGAGCCTAACGTTAATTTTTAAAGACTTTTGTAGGTATTGAGCAATGTTTTTCAGATATTAAATGGGTTGCATCTTTAGACATAAAAAAAGAATTACACATATATATTCCAGATTCGTTCCGTCAGTAATCTTTTGAATTTTTCATGATTATTTTATTTCCCAAAGTTTGCTCTAATGTTATGGATGTTTGTATTTTGAATCGCATAATATTATGAACTAAAACAATGTAGCAAGAACATGCAAGCGGAAATTCGGGATGTTCGTCTAAAGCAGTGGTTGCCAAAGTGGTCCCTATGGACTTCCAGGGGTGCCCATGATTGTTCAGGGGGTCTGTGGAAAATTAAAAATTAATTTGGGGTCCCTGAACAATGTCAGGGGTCTGCTTGAGGTTTAATATAAAATTAAAAAAAATTTGATCTATTTTTATTTTTATGGAAATTTAAATAATTGACAATAATTTACTTGGATATTTCCGACTAGGCGTTGAACATTTTTATGCGTGGACAAACTCAAATCCCAAACACAAATGAATCCATACTAATACAGGAACATCTTATTGAAATATCGAAAAATTAGGAATTTAAACCAATGTTTGAACAAGGATACCACAAATTCTGGTTACAAAAACAGATTCCAATTTTATATCCAGCATTATGGGTTATTGTACAGACGTTGTTGACTACTTTACCGTCTTTCTATTTGGTACAACGTGGATTCAGTACCGTTATAAGCCTCATAACACTCACCTACTTACACACACGACGCACACTTTACTTACTTTTAACTTACCACACACTTTTTAAACCATTTGTTGCAAATTTAAGGTTAAAATTAAATCTGTAAATAAATTGCACAATGATGTCAGCTCTATGGTTGAACGTGACTCACATCGTAAGCATTGTTCTCTTTGGGGGACAAACATGGCGACATTTTCAAGTTTCTTTGCAGATAATTATGATCTATCAGAAGTAATATCCCCTTTACTACATTAACAAATCTCATGACTGACAGGTTCATTGCTAATGTTAATGCTTCTGACGAATTCTGAAGTCTTATTATTGAATATTACCCAGCAAGTCTATGAAGTGCGTGTAATAAAGAAGACTTCTCAAGAGTGAGAGGAATAATAAATTTCAGCAGCCCAAAATATGAATTATTTTTTTATTTCAGTATTTGTTTTGTAATATGTCAAAGGTCTATTTAAAGTTACGCAAATTTGTTGTACTCACCAGAGTGAATTCCAATTCTAAGTTTCAACTGTTCTTTAGGCCTGTGCTTGATCGTAAAGCAGAGAACAGCATCCAGAAGTCTCAGAGACATCCGTGCAATTTCTCTAGCGTGCAAATTTCCGTTTCGAACCGGCAGACCTGACACAACCATGTAGGCATCGCCAATGGTTTCCACCTACAATAGGAGAGGAAAGAAAATAACACTTATTATTTCTAACTTTTTTTGAAATTTTCATGTACGAATTTATGAGTATTAAATTTAAGCAACCAGTTCTTAAATCGTACCGAGAAATTCTCAGTGTTGAATCTATATGTTACTCTTAACACAAATTATTGTTCTGAAATAGAGTAGTGAAAACTAATACTGAATTTTTTTCAACTAAAGAATAATTTAACATATACCTATAAATCAATATTCTTAAGCCCCACATTCATTTTCTTCCATACACAAGGTTACGATAAGATTTTGAAAAATATTGCAAAGACTTATTATGCATATAAAAACATACATATATATATACCATCCCATATCATAAACATAAGATTAATATCAAAAGACATTTTGACAATTTTGACAAAGTAGCCAAAAAAAAAATGACTACCTGATTATTAATTCAAAGATGTCTCACATCCATATTTCATATCTTGCAGAATAAAATGGACTTCAGTTGTGTTCAATACGAAATTCTCCAACCTTTTTATTACCGATGAAGAAAGAAACCTCAAGCTTATAAATAATCCTGTGTAAAGCTGGTAATAATTTTGGTAATTCTTGTAGTACGCACGCACGCTATGCATATAAATGCGTACGTGAAATATATAAAGTACATAAATCTACGCAGATATTAAAATGAAATAAATGCAATTTTATACCTTATACACGTCAAAGTTTTCAATAATGGAATCAAAGCATGTATATAGATCATTCAGCAAATCAACCACCTACATAAACAAAAAAAAGTTTAAATCTTTTGAAGAAGGTTAATGGGAATTTTTTTAAAAAAATATATTGTTTATAATATAATTCCCTATAATTGCTCTTTTTTACGGATTAGTGTAGAAAATGCAATCAATATATAGTACAAATAAGCAAGGTAATAATAAGTAAAAACAATAACAAAAAAGACATAAGGCTCTTAAGGTATCAAAACGTTGGGTTTTTTTAAAAAATAGCATTTTAAAAACTTTAAACTTTTTTAGGACCCAATACCAATAAATACTAATATTTAACTGACAATATTAAAAATAAATTACCTAAATTTTAAAAAAAATCACAATTATAAGTGATATTTTAGCAATATGTTTGAAAAACTTCAAAGCAATTAGAAAGAAAAGTAATAAAATTATATTAGTAAAAGTCTTACTAAAATAAATTAGATGCATTTATCTAGAAAATGTACTAAAATTTAAATGTTTTCTTAAAATTTGAAAATTTTAGAGCTGATTGAGTAAACATTATAAGAAATGTGACATTTTTTATGAGACCATTATTTTAATAACTAGCTATAACTCAAAAAGTATTCATACAATAAGAAATATTTTAGAACATTTTCTAGAAAATAACATAATTATCAAGTTGAAAAAGTTTTATAGAAATACATTTGTAACATTTTGAGTTATCAGACTCGCCATGATAGATTTCGAGGAATTTATATACCCACTTCTGGTTAATCCACTTCCGGGTTTTTTAACTTTATAAACTTGATTGTAACTTGGCCTCTAGGTATTTGAAACAAAAAAACTATGTATTTAAAAACCAAAAAAATAGCTTATTCAAAAAAAGAAAAACAAAAAAATCGTTTTTTCCCCAAAATTTGGGGGATTTTTAATTTTTTCGGATACCTTAAGAAAAAATTGATCTAAAACACATTCCTTGTTCTGTTACTTATTTCATTAATGAGATATCTAAAGCACCTTTAGAAATTTTTTCGATCTGATCTGAAAATTCTGGACAAATGTCTTCGAGAAAAATTACAATTTCATTATAAGGACTTATGCCACTACCTTTTATTTTGATTGAAAATCAACTGAAGTTGATTTGAAGACGTATAGGCAATACACCAGTGCTTCTCAAACTTTCAATATTTGCGACCCAATATTCAATCATAATTTTCATCGCGCCCCTCCCTTCCATACAGTCACTATGAATTGAATTTAATGTGTTGAATACTTTGACGCTAAAGCAAGGATACTAAAAAGGAAAAGAAAGGATACTAAAGCAAGAGCATATATAAACGTCTCACTCAGCCAAAGCATTAATTGCATCGGACGTATATATACGTATTTCCGAAGTAAGGGTCTTTTCTTGAGCACTGCTATTCATAAAATTATTTCGAAGGCTTTGGAATGCAATAAAAAGACCTCGACAGTATTTGCAAAGAATTTACTACTTCTTTCAGAAGATTTGCTTATTTATTCCTTTTCTCCCCCCATACGTCACATATACACGCCTACGGGGAAAACAACAGCATTGGGGAGCGAATCCCGTATCAAGATAAGGGTTAATTTTTGTACATAATTTTATATCTGATAAGCTCATGGAGTCAATGGTAATTATCAAACTTTTTTCTTCTTGGTATTGATAAATTAATTATAAAAAGCATTGTATAGACTGATACATTTATAAGTGTATTATATCAGTGTAAATGTGTATTCATTTCTTATTATGCCAGAATGTATTTTCTTTGTTTACTTTCAATTCCTTAATAATTTTTTAAATAATCTTTTGTTTTCAACTTTTCAATATGCTCGCGCTTCCCTGGTAGAGTTATCAACACTCCGCAGTTTGAGAAACGCTGCAGTGTTTGGTAGGTGATTTTTTTTCATGAAAAATTATTGTATCTCTGACATGCTAACTTGCATGTGAAATACTCTAAACACAATAAAACAACAATTTTTAGATCAATATAAACCAGTTTTGAAAAGCTTTATTGAGCTGTTATTAGTAAAATGATTTAGTTTTTATATATATTCATCGCTACATAATTCAATGATCTTTTGATACAGTATTCAAAATAACTAAACAAAAGGGGTATTTTTTTCAAAAATCACTTTATTTATTGTGTTAGTATTTTCTTAATTGCCAGTATGCTGAAATGAAGATTATGTAATATGGTATAATATCTTTGTTTTGTTCTTTTTCTATTTTATAGTGGATGAAATTTTTTTGCTTTCGTTTTAACCCTCGTTTCACAAAGCTTTTAACGCAATATTTTTGCATCAGTTTTCCAAAATCTAGATTCATTTTATAAAAATCTCGTGATTTTAAAAAATTCTTTAATACTAATAAATTATGTTATGTATTAGAAAATTATTTTCCCCAAATATAAAAATTAAACAATAAAGCGAGATTTGTTTTTCTTGGAAAGGATTTGGAGAAAAAATATATTAAAATTGGCTATAAATCAGAATCAAACGAAAGCATTCTATTGATTTAGTTCGTAATGTATCTGATAACATCATGTAATTCAGATGCATTGTTTTAATTGTATTTAACGTGGCAATTAAGTATTATTTACGTGCTCTAATGTTTTTAACTCTAATGAACAGATTTATGTTGATTAGATTCCTTAAGTATTCTTATTATAAAAGAATATGTTAAACAATCACCTGCATTGGTGTGCTTTGAGCCGATAGAGATGTAAATCCAACAATGTCACTGAAATAAATTGTTACGCCATCAAATGCTTCTGCTGTAACTGACTGTCCGTGAATAAGCTGCCTGGCGACTGACCTGAAAATAAAAATAAAAAGACATTTGCCCAATAAATTTACTCGATTTCATAACATATCCTTCAAACGCAAGGACATCTTAATTAGAATAGTGACACGCTTACGAATTTCAGTTACTCCTGATGAAAAATTACATGAATAGAACTTAAGCATTAAATGCGGGTAAACCTTTGCACACCAGATTGCGTTTTCAAGCGCACCGCAAATCCCAGATTTCTGGGGATACTGACCTTGACGTTACGACGCATGTTTCATTTTTCCTTTGACCCTGTTACGTTTTCTCACCATGTAGTTTCAAGACCGGCTTCCCCATACAAATAGCATTACGCCATCCGTGTCCACACTTGCACCCCTAAAATATTGCGGGTCCTTTCATCTAGACATTGCACAGACAACCTATGGCCGTGAGAAAACAACACTTCCTGCAAGCCGAAACCCCTAGTGTGATTCGAGGTGTAAGAAGCCACCGCCTCCACCCAGGAGAAAGGAGTGACAGTCAGATTTGAAGAAAGGTTGTGTGCCTCCTCCTTGACAAATAATAACTCTGTAGAATGGAAATACTCAATAGTTTGAATAATTTGTAACCAAACGTACAATTATAATTAACAGCTGTATACGTAATAAACTAATAATTTAATTTCTATTTTAATTTCTTTATTTTTGCTTTTTCTTGCTGATATGGCATCTTCGTTGGATTTCTACGCAAGTGACATACGGAATGAGAAAATCTACCAGAAACCGATGAATACGACAGTGACTCTGATACGGATTAATCTAATTACGATGAAGAAGATGAAGAATTGATTCAAAAATGTCATCACACTTACGTAATGCATATGGAAAAGCTTTTTGTTCCAAGAAACATTTCGAGCAAATCCACACAGATTTGTAATTTTAATTCTAATTTTCCTATTTTTCAAACTTTTGTAACCCAAACATTTTTCAACTTAAACTTTGTAATTTTATACAATCCCAATAAATGAAAACTTACCTTGTACTGTTTCCCGTGCTGGTTACACTGGTTGTACACCTAAATAAGTCAATGTAGCCACATGAGGTTACTATGGAAATTTCCCTATATGTAGCATGTATCTACTAGTGGTTGCAAGGTACGCAAGGGCGAAAAAGACGCAAATTGATTTGCGTGACTCTCGCTACTGGAAATATGCTTCACAGGAAGCAATGAGTAGTAAGAAAAGCAGTAGAGTAGAACTGCTGTTTTAGCCGTTTAGTTGCAACTGTGTTCTTGAATAGGAACCGTGTCAAATAACGAAGATTTTGGTTTCTTATCACTAATCGTGATAGGTTCAGAAAAATTAACTGTGGAACTCGAAATACAGCCAGCGTTTCATCTTAGAAAAAGTAAAATATGTAAATGACCACAAATTGTAATATAAATATTTTAACTTATTTGTGATAGATGGAAAATATATTCACTTCCAATTTGTTCTAAAATTGTGTTGCTGTTGCTTGTACTCGAAAGATCTGACATGTCAGATTTGCTCCAGAAGGTTAATTGACCGCCAAAAAATCTATAATAATAAATGGATTGGATGTTAAGCCCTCCCCTAGAAAATCCGATGCATCGCAAAATGTGATCCGGTGAAGCTGGATGGTCACAGCATTTCTTACAAGTTGGGGGAGTTTCTGCCACTATCAAAGGAAAGATTTCGAGACAGTACATAACAAAACCATTATTTAACTTTTCACTAAGAATATTTCTTATAGAAACAGAGCCACCCAAAAGAACAATAACTGGAAGTGTGGTTCCCCAAATCTACTCACCCTTCACACTCCGAGGAAAATATTTTAATTTACTTACTTGGGCAACAGTTGGTAAAGAAGATTTTCCGCTTTTCTTTTCTCCTCCAGATAATCAGCCGTCCTCTCTTCCACCAAGCTTTCCAAGTTGTTTGCGTACTGTTCCATGCGAGACAATAGATTGTCCAAGATGTTGCCACTTTCAATTTCTCTATTGTAGGAAAAAAAAGGGAAACTCATAATAAAGGATATTTATGGCTTAAAGACCTCACAGAGTTAAAGATTGTGAAGATTTTTGTATATTGATTTTTATTTCCTAGATAATTTATGTTATGCAATCTTTTCAAGTGAATTATAAATACTAAGTATAAACTTACGGAGACAATTTTGCTATAGTTAACATTGAGAAATACGAAATGGCCAAAAGTTTGGGAATATGTAATTCAGTACATTTCTAAAGATTTTTTTATTGTAATACGGTGATTCTCCAAATTGTGGCCCTCCCCCAGGGTGGCATGATAGTCTTACGTAGGGAGCTCGAGCATGTCGTAAATGAAAGATTATATGTTTAAAAAAAAATATATTAATTTACTGAAAGGAAGCAAAACAAAATACATTCTGACAGAATGAAAAAATAAAATACACACACGTTGTATATTTATTGCAATCTGTTCCAATTAAAAATTAGAAAAGAAAAGTAATACAATTTTTATACCATTACTTGAAAATATATATAGCTTGCTTAAAATATCTATTACTCAAAAAGTAACATAATGAAATTCAATAGTTATCTGGATGATTTTACGGTTTATAATTAAGGTCGTATATTGTAGCTTTAGCATCACAGTACATTATTATTGCGTTAGAATACATTAAAATGAGAGAAAATCATGATATAAAATTGGGTCGTAAATATTAAAAGATTGCGAAGTACCGCTGTAATATGATAAAAAGGATTATAAAAAGAGTAAATTTACATGTTAATTTGTTTTTTCACGACTTTTATGTGTTTAGTTTTGTATAGAGTAACAAGCAAAATGTTATAGTTATCTTATAAATATCACAGTTTTGTGTGGCAGGTAATTGTATCATTCTGGCTAAAAGTATTTAAAAATAATTTAAGATACTAGTAGATGATTCTCTTTAAAAAAGGGATCGAACCAATAAATAATTCATTTTGTATTATTAATAATATCTTAATTGCTTCAAAGTTTGTGAAAGCGGCAATGTCATAGAGGAATGCGCCGCGTAAATTAAATAAAATTATTAAGGAATGCGAAACGAGTTAGGATGAATAATTAGAATCAAAAGACTTCGTGCATGTATGGGCCCAGAAAAACTTTAAATTTCAAGTGACCTGCATATAGAAAGCACAATAAAGATGCTTGGAAATGTGTTTGTCCGAAACGCTGACTGTACAATTAACTAAAGGAATTCGAGTGGGGGAGGGCGTATGGTCAGCTTCCGTGAGTATGAACTTTTCTGTCCCAAAATAGCCTTTCATGGGCAGGGACGTCTTAAGATTCCTTGAGGCCTTGGGCGCAGATAAATAAGATTTTTTGAGGCCCGTATGCAAAAGTAGGTCCTAACTAAGATCTTTAGAAGTTGACAGTTCAATGTTCTCAAATCTTAAGAGTCTCGTTCAAACGGTAATTTGAAACAAATAAATGTGCACGACCCACAATCTTAAAAACTTAGGCACAAACCAGCTCGACAATAACCGCATTTAGACTAAATGAGATTGATTGCTTATGGTATTAGGCCTTGGCCTAGACAAGGACAACGATGATCACATAACTAACCACTTTTGCCAGTTGATATGTTGTTTGAAATTCCCAGTTTTACGGAGAATACGTACGGAAATAATATTTGACAATTATCCGGATAAAGGTTCTTATTTAGACAGAGTCGAGAACGAAACGAGGCCTCCATCGAGGGCTAGGCCCTAGGCCCGGCCCCCGCTTAAGACGTCCCTGTTCATGGGATGTAATGCAATAACAGTGATGCATTGTCATGGAAAAATCAGGAGTTCCATGAAGTTTATCTTCATGGACACGCACCGATTACACAACATCCAAACTCCATTACTTACTTATATGACGGTATGTGGTTTTATTCAGAGGCATACTGACTTCTAAGCAATCATTTGCAGCGTTAAAAGACAATACATACCTTTCAGCGTAACTTTACAGTGTTTTTCACATATAACTAACTTTGAAGATGTTTCTCGGGCACATGTGTGTGTATATGGTCGTTTTGTAGTTCCGCAGGTTTTTATATATTAACAAGTTTTGAGTTTTTAGCAAGGTTACATTTATTTGCATGGTTCCTTACTGGTGCTGTATAATGTTATTTTTTTTATTGTTTTGCTTAATACAGACCACCATTTGGGTATCCAAGTCCCATTCGGATGAATAACATCGCATGTTGTTACATATTACTAGAAATTTACTTGTCTTATTCAGGGAACTAGTCGCTCGGTGGCTTAGAGATAAGCGTTCCGCCTCCTAAGTCTAAGGTTGCGGGTTCGATACCTGGTTGGAGTCGATAGATTTTCTGGATGTGAAAATCGAAGCATGCATCTCACATGATAATGTGGAGTATCAAAGATCCTTTTAATATTAATTTAGCTTTTTCCAAACTCTCTAAGTTCCCGGCAATTATCATGCATTTTAACGTGAATGGGATTATATCGTTAAACGCGAGTCATTCGTTATAACTTATAATTAAATATTATTAGGGAATGCAACTAAGGTCCAAATGGAGATGTCTCAGATGTATTTAAAAAGATCCTTTTTCGAGAAGGCTGCATTCTTCAATACGAAATTCAAAATTTGCGTAATTAGATGCCGTAATATAAAAGGCTGTTACCATGATGCGCACTGCTGTGAAAATTATTTGTAATTTTGATTTTTTATTTAGACCACTATAGTTAATATGTGGAAAATAAACTTTATTTATTTTATTTTTCCCAATGATTTTCTACAAGATGTTTAACAAAATTCTTTTCACAAATTCTTCGATTAATCTGTTGAGATGAGTCAGATGCTTAAATCAGAAATTTATTAAATTATGCAAGCTTAAAAATGTATTTATGTATTTAGAGTTGTCTTTTTGAAAAAATAATCTGTTTACAATAACAATATATAAGATTAGCTTGTTCCCCTATTTTAATGTTAAACTCGTTACATTAATGTTTTTCTTACATTAATGTTCCCGGCATTTCATTATAGTAGTTTTTCATTGACCCAGCTAGTTCTAAGTGGGCTGGGCCGTGTATCAAAAAACCTTCGGGCCTAATTTATATATGAGAGTCCTGTTAGTGGAATTGCAAATACACGTGTTGGGGTTCCTGTTGCTGGAGGCTCCGTATCATTTATAGGGTTGAATCGGCAGTAGCTACCCCTGTGCTGTTTTCTATTCCAAATCATTGAATCGATTTGAATCTAACTGAAGTTTTAACTCTGGACAAGAATCCTTTCAATTGCATCAATGTTTCAGGATTATTTTGCTTAGGCGGCAAGATTGATAATCAGTAAAAGCTTTAAAGTCTTAAAGGAGTGGTCAACCGAAAACTATCGTCTTTTGAAGTAACCCTCTTAAAACTATCTAAAAAACTTATTTGATTTCCCAGTTCATATACGATTTTGTTTTAAAGGTGGATTTTCAAGATGTACAACCCTACTTACTTATTCAATTTCCTTATGATCGACTTGAGGGTTTGAAAATCAGGTCTATCCGTAGGTTCTTCAGCCCAGCATTTTCTTATAACCTGGATTATACCCTCGTCGCAGTTGGCCAATTCAAGCAAAGGTCGAAATCCAGTCTTTGATCCATACATCACATTTTCAACTATTTCTGAGCATAAATAGAAGCACATTTATAAAAATCGTATGAATTATACGTAAAATACAATTTTTTTAAATAGTTTTTTAAGACCAGCTTGAGAGAAATTGGTGGAAAGAACAAATAGTTTCTTAAAATAAATATATTTTTCATTAAAATATATATATAATTCCTTTTGTACCCATTAAAAACTAAAATATAACAATAAATAAAAGACAGTTTAATGAATCGATTCATAGTCACAAGCATATACTGTTTTATATATTACCCAAGATCGGATTGAGCGGAAAGTAGGATTCCCAGTAAGTATCGTCAAAAACTTAAAATTAAAAAGTAAAATCTTTTTTTTTTGTGTGTGTTTATTAATTTAATCATGAAATTTACTGCTCAAGTTTACAGAAGAGGGATTATATATACAATTATTTGCTTGTTTTTTTAAAAATCTGCTGTGAAATGTTAAATGCAGTTTGCTTTAAATTAATAATATAAAATCTGCTTGTAAATTACTAAAATCGTTCGACTAAAAAAATCGAGAAGGGAAATATTATCGGAATGGGATGAGGAATTTTATCAATTTTTGAAGACACAGTGCATATAATCTTAAACATTTTACAAAGCATTAAGAAGTCATAGAAGACACACTAAACTGAGAAGTCACACTGAACTGAGAAACTGTGATAGTTACTCTGTCTTTTGCAGTGAATTCTTTGCTATTGATAGAGCCTTAAAAATGCACTCTCAATTCCTGGTTCAAACAGCATCTGGATATTATTTTTTTGTTGAAGGGCCACCCAACATCTTTCTAACTGGAATAAGGTGGTTGTTAACACAGGAGTGGCTATTTTGGAGAAACTAAAACGTCATTCATTTCTTGCGAGATCCATCTACATGGAGTTCCTTCGTACGTTAACATCGCGGGCAATGAGTTGCTGACGCCCTAGCAAAAGATGGCGCAGCTCAAACCACAAGGAACTCGGCCCCTCTCACTTATTCAGACTGCACTCCCCCTACATCCAACAAGCAATAAACTATTACTCCTGCTCATCACTGATATGAAGCTAATGCCCTAATGGTTCTCTTTCCCTTCAGTGCAACAGGCAACTATTCTACCTCGTTTCCGAAGTGGCCACCTCCGACTTTTGACTTTTAAGGTTGGAAACAAAGTTCTTCCGATTTGCGTTAGGTATTCTGTCTGCCAGGCACCTCTAGAACACATTCTTGACTGCCCGGGGCTTACAAAATAAGATCTTTATAAAGATCCTCTAATGGTGTCGGACTTTTTGAGAGTGAGTGAAATCATGGTCTAGCTTGGCTAGACATGGAGATGAGCAATAGAATAAAGCATTAAAAATGTTAATGTGAACATGTTGACAATGGAACAATGCGTTATTTTCGAAGAAATAATTTACCCGAGTATGAAGCATTGAATGACGATGAAATCTTCCATTGCATTACCAAGACTATTCAAAATGAACTAACCTCGCAGGAAGAAAGACACCTCATATACCGGAACTGAGTGTAAGTGACAATTTCGAGCTAACACATGCATAATCTCTTCTTTACAACCTCGAACTCTAAAATCCTTAATTTCCCGGGAAAACTAATTCTGAGAAATCTACACAATACGAATGAAGTTGTTGAAAAAAACATGCAGAGACACTTCCAGCATCTTACTTCAAACAATAATAAATAATGTGAATCAAATTTTAAGTAATTTAAATACTGCACTTACATATACTCTTTCAGTTACGTACATGTAATGATTTAATCGGGAGGATATTTACTATCCGGAATTTCCTATTTCCCATTTATCTGCGTAATCAAGAACCTATTGTAACTTCTAAGGATATTTTATAATTTTCTGGACTATGGTATCAAAAAACTTTTAATCTCTTTTTTCTATAGTCAATCAATAATGTAAAAATTTTTTCATTTTAAGACGTAACTATTCAAATTTACCTTTTGGAGACATATCATTTCCAGTGTAGAATACTCCTTGACGAACGACAATCTCATGAGCAATTATAGCAAATGAGTAAACATCCCCTTTTTGAGTGCCTTCCAGAGGTGGGCTGTGCATCCTCAGTAACTCTGGGCTGTCCATAATTTACCTAGGAATTAATTAAAGGCGTCGGTTATTTTTACTTATAGTTGGTTGATTGAATTTCTCAGTTAGTTGATTAGAAATAACTTAGTTTTTTTTAGCTATATTTGAGTATGACGTCAGACCTGTTGCAGTCTCTTCGCTTTTAAGTCAGGACTAGCAACGACAGGACTAAAACAATAACTGGCCTAGTGAGGACATCTTTTAAGTTCTGTTGTCTAAAATGCAGCAAGTCGCTAAGCAGATGACTAGTGAATGGATAGTTCAAATAAAATACCGATGTCACCATCAAACTGTTAGACATATTATTTTTTTGGCCATGTTTAAGTTCATATTAGAGTGGCGTCACCATTTTTGTGTGACCCTGTTCAAATTTAATGAAGCCCAGTGACCTAGTGGTAGCATATCGCGCTTTCATACCACAGGTCCGGGGCTCCATCCTCTGGTGGTGGGGTCTCCTTCAGTGGGTCAATAAATGAGTACCAAGCTTGGTTGGGGAATAAAACACGGGGGTTTTGCTTCAAACTGACTACCTGATCAGGACATCTTCTCATCATCTTAGAGCCCAAGGTCACGTATACTGAGGTGAGCATAGTAGGTCTTGGCCTTCATGGGCTGTTGCCACTGAGTTTGTGCAGTGTTTTTTTATTTCTCACGTCGGGTATTTGGGTCGTAACGGGTACTATTCGGGTTCTTGGAGACACTATTCTTTAACTGTGATTTTAGTTTAAAGACCGCTTTTCATACAGATGACTTGATTTTATGCAAAAGTAATTACTATTTAAACCTTGACTTTGGGTATGTGAGGTTAATGGTTAATCGTTGATCGGTAAAGAGTGAAATCTAAGAATAAAAAGTGAACTGCAACTGGGAGGTACTGAAATTAATACTCACATTAAAATCCACCTGGAGTTGCGGATGTAAATAACCTTGGAACTGACCGAGCTATCGGGGTTCAGAAGGATCGTCTCAAAGAGCTCCAATTAAATCTAAGTGATTTTCAATAATCTTGTATATCAGATTGCTCTCAGAATTAAGCTATAGAGGTGTATATTTTCATAAAGGGTTAAACATAGAATAAAAGTAGCTATTTTTAAGATCCTATCTGCTTCTCGAACCTTCGGGACGTGACAGGGTATGCATTACTTTTTTGTGAAATTTTCGGTTTTCTTTATATATAGGGCAAATCACAGATTTTGCATAATGTCCATTTAACATAGCTTTTATTGCTCACATTTCTGCCTCTTTTGAACGGACAGAAAATGGGGAGTTCTCTATTGAGAATAAATGAAATTGCTTCGCTAACAAACCAATGCACATAAAAGTAATACTTACGCCTCCAATGAGCGTATGAGTCCTCATTATCATTTTCGTCATATATCCTAATACTGTGAAGTCCAAAATCTGCGATCTTAAGAACAAAACGGCTATCCACAACACAGTTAGTTGATTTCAGGTTGCCATGGGAACGAATTTCACTGCTGTGTAAATACGCCATTCCCTGGAATATGTTTTTTCAACTATCAAATTATCGCAAATGCAAACAACACATTAAATGTTCTTAAATGAGATTTGATATGAAATTAATCAACCAAATGGATCGAAAATGATTGACATTTATTATATTTAGGAGGTGGAATATTAAGAATAATTCTTCAGTACAATATACTTTATTCAAGCACATAATTCATGCAGAAACATATAAATACCAAAATAATTAAAAATAAAAATCTAAAACGAAGAATTTCGTTAGTTATACAGAATACTTTTTTTGAAAATTTACTGCATCGAAGACATATTTCTCCGAATGTTTGTCTCTCATTCGAAATAGTAAAATTTATTATTTATATGGCTTTCTGTTCGGTAATACATTTAAAATCGTTTGCTGATTTTCAAAATACTTTGTTTTAGACACTTTAAAGTACTTTCCTTTACAATTTCTTTTAAAATACTCTACTTAAGAATCTTTTGATTATAATTAATCTTAATGGAACATGTACTTTAGTGAAGTTATAATAAATAAATAATTAAAAAATATATGTGCAGGAAATCCAATACTTTTATATTTGATTTAGTATATATTTATTTGTGATAATGTAGCTAAAAAGACACAACCACTTGTCAGAATTTTATTTATATGGAAACATACATTACACCATTTATAATAACACGGCGTACCTTCACAACGTCATGCATGAGACTGAATCGAAACATCCAATCCAATTTTATTTCTTCGTTTTCCAAAATGTCCTAAAAATTAAAAGAAAATGCACTACTATTTAATTTATAAATATTTAAATAAAATTCCAAAAATCACGAAAACCCAACTTTTATATTGATTTAATGCTTACAATTTATGCAAAAACATTCATATTAATACACATATGATACAACTATAATAACATTATTGAAATAAAAAAAACCAAATATTATAAAAATTTTTTTTTTATATAATGTTAATTCCTACTAAGGTCAACAATGAAAATTTTATATGAATTGAATTAACGAATTAATATTTGAAAAAACTGTACTAACATCAAGTGTTATCACTACAAGTTTAAAAAAATGTACTTGAACTTGAGTGGATGAATTAAAGAATAATTATTTGAAAGAAAAAATTTACTAGTAAAACGTACTGGCGCCATCTGTTGGCGCTAGTTCTAACTTCGATAGAAATAGCGCAGAATAAATTTAAAATTAAAAAATAAAATTTAATTAATGAATTAATATTTGAAAAACTACATTAACATCAAGTGTCATCCACTGCAAGTCTTAAAAAATGTATTTGAACTTCAGCGGATGAATAAAAAGTATTTTATTAACGACTGGAAATTTGAACAAGATATATATATAGAAAGAAGTCTAAAAAAGAAAAAAGGAAATCTTACGATAGGCTTAAGAGATTTTAAAAATTGTTAACATAAAAGAGAGAATGTATTAAAATATATTTATATATGATTTTAATTTTGTTTTGAATATTTTATCAGAGAATACCTGCAAACTTCCTTTTTGACAGTATTCTGTAACAAGACAGCAGTGCGGTGGATCGACACAGCATCCGACAAATCTTACAATGTGCTCGTGTTGAAGATCTTTCATCTGAAAAAGTGATAAATGATTTATTCTTAAAGACATTGTCCTTACTGTGTTTAAAAGTCAATTGTAACTTTTTATGCTCTTAAAATAATTTATTATAATTGGAATATCAAATCTATCAACGTAAATGCTTTTATTACGTTAATTATCTCGTATATGAAAACATACATTCAATAAACACATACTACATTGCTTACGGATAGGTTAAAAACTGTTGAAACGCATATTTATATCGATCAACATACCGTAAGTACAATTTCACTCTCATTATTTTTATTTTTTGTTGCTATGTGTTTAGATACAAATTACTAGAAAACTTTCTTAACGTATCTAATTAGCTCTTGAGAGGGAAAATACTTTCTAAGAAAATTAATAAATTAGTTTTCTTATGCAAGAAATAATTTTAAAACATTTGATAAAAAGTACCATTCTAAAAAATATCAATTTCCACTCATTTGATTGTTTTGAAAAATCGAAAAAATTTTTTTTTTTTTTTCGAAGATAGAAACGAAATATTTTATATTTGATCAAAAGGAAAAAAACAAAAGATAACATTATCTTCAGGGGGGGTTTAAAAAGAAATGTCTTGGGGCCCCGCCAAAAGTCAGAAAATCCGTTTTCCCGATTTCCCCGGTAAAAATTCGTCTTGTTTTTTTTTACTTTTGGAGAAAAAAAGAATTTCTTTATTAGGAAAACAAGAAAAACTAAAAGGTTTTTTTCGAATCAGCCAGAGTTTGAAAAAGTGGCCCAAAAGAAGATTTCAGGATTTTAAGGCAACTGAGCATAAATTCACTTTTCTCTATTATCTCATTACTGTTGTGTTTCTAAAATTTTTAATATTTTGGCCCCCAAATAGTTATTCAAAATTTTTCATCCCCCCCCCTTAAACAAAAACAATCATTGAATTAATAATTCTTTTGCCTAAAGCTACAATACGACTTTACCTCTTAAGTACCACCGGCGTTATATACGTCTGCTCAACCGGGTGTGTTAAATCCCCAGGCGAAAATGCCCGACGACTTTCTGGCACACTGTCCATAAAATTATTCGAAATTTTTTCGAATGCAAAAAAAGGCCCTTGACATGTTTGCAAAAGGACTTATATCAATTTCTTTTTTTTTTTCCTTTTCAGCCCCCACCCCAATACATCGCGTACCCATGTGGAAAACGAAGCATCGGGGGGAATCGCCCTTTATGCGGTTAAAGGGTTGATTACAAACTAAAATTCAGATAAACGTTTAATTTTTTACAACTTTAAAAAAAAGCTCGGGGGGCACTGGTTTTTAAACTTGTCAACTTAGCATTGTTAAATTAATTATAAAATACATTGCCAAAAACTGATACATTTATGGTATTTTTTATCAAGTGAATTTTATTTTATTTTTTATTACGTGAGAGAACGTTTTTTTTTTTGTTTACTTTCAGTAAATTAATCAGAAATTTTTAAATAATCCATTGTTTCCGACTTTTCAATATGCTCGAGCCCCCCTCGTGAATATTTTTCGTCCCCCTAGAGGGGCGCGCCCACTGTTTGAGAAATGCTACATTACTGTTGAGGTTGATACAACACCTGAGGAGAGCTACAGCTTGAACTAATTGACTTGAAGTCAGATCATAGTGTGAAGAAAATGTTTTATGCTATGATATCGACTTCTACAAATCTTTATCAGCTGAAAAACTTCCAAGTTTGAAGAAATTTGCTGTGGAATTGTTCTTTATATTTTGTCGATATATATTTGAGAGTAAAGTTTTTCTAACATGAAGATCAACAAGACTAAATATAGATGGAGTAAGTGAGTGAGTTTGGTGTTTTATGACGCAAAAGCCAGTTTTGGCTATACTGCGCCAAACATTCATAGGTCTGTGGTCTGGACGGGAAAAGAAGAAAAGGAGATATTGCATGACAAGATGGAGGGTCGAAAATAGAGAAGGATCACTGGGGTACCCCGGGGTCGTGACACCCGTGTTTACCAAAGATAGTAAACCCCTTGGGAAAAGGAAAAGATCACTAGGGTACCTCGGGATTGTGACACCCGTACCCACCTAAAGAAGGGTGAGCCAGCCCCTGAGGGGTAAATATAGATGGAAGTACAACAAGATGACATAAACTTGCAGGCTGCTTTGAGGATTTAAACAAGCAATCTCTCTCCTGATTTAAAAGAAAAATTGTAGAAAAGTATGATAGGGTACATTTGTATCATTAAATAAGGGATAGCCAACCCACGGCAACAGTGCCACAGTGTGGCACGATGGAGTTTAACAGTAGCACGTAGGGACTTACAGAAAGATTTTAAAAGTTTTATAAAGATAATAAATAACCATTTCTTACAATTTTATATTGAAAGGCGTTGTCTCAGACAAAAAACCCTCAAAATTTGAATTAAAATATATTTGTGAGATTAAATATTTCCTGCTATGAATATACTCAAAACAAGCTAATGTGCACCTAAGGATAACCTAATTTTATTAGCATATTTAAGAACTATTCCTCATCCAGGTGACTTGGTAAGAACAAGTAACAGAAAAAAAATTTAAGTCAATTCCTACTTAGATCAACAAAGAAAAATTTTATTTTAATTACTTTTTATTAAATAGTTACAATTAATATAATATATGTATATACATATCACAGAATCACAACATTAAGTGGTAATTAATTTTTATTAATGTTCATTAAAGTATCGTATCGTCATCCAAAACAATCGCGTATATAAATTCCAGTTCAACTGAATACTTTAACAAGTGAGAAAAAAAACCTTTTCAAGTGTTGACACAAGTCGCCAAAAATGATGCCAACGTGGTTGTATTTGTAATTCTTTAAATAATTAGTTTTAATCAATTAATTATTTAATAGTTACTATTATATTATTGTATTGTCATCCAAAATAATCCTGTATATAAAATTTCAGCTCAATCGAGCGCTTTAAAATGTATTTCATTAACGAATGAAAATTCCACCAAGATAAATAAATAAATAAATAAATATATAGAGATTGTGAGCTAATAGTAGGAATTGAAAAATTAATTATTCAAAGGCCACATTAAGTAGGTACTGAGCGTTTAATAATTATTTTGAATTAAATGATTCAAGTTACTCATTCTTATTTTATACGCAACCTAATTATTGAACTTGTATATAAAGGGTTATTAACAATAAAAACCAAAGTTTGTACATTAGTCTTACTATACTACTTTTAAATTTCGATAACACACGCAGACTTGCATTAAAAAATATGCTTTTTTCATAAAAACCCCATAATAATGATTGTTTGTTGGAAAAGTTGAAGAGGCACGCATAATTATTTTTTTTTTATCAAACAGTGGCTGGCTTCCCATAAAGGTTGGCCACTCCTGCATTAAATGGATTCTAAAACTAAATGTCCACACACTATACATAAATAAATTGAATAAAATTGCCACTATTTTATTTCACATATGTTTATTATTTTTTTTATAATGAATGCAATTATTTTAAAAAAATTGCAGTCTTCTAGTATCCTCCGCTCTCACAATGTTGTCCGCAGGCCCAAATAAGGTGCCAACCCCTGATCAATTAGATAAGTGTCTTTTCGGAATACGTTCTGCCACCTAATTTTCAATTTTAATGATTTTTAATGAATAGATATATATTATTTAAAATTATTATCATATTAATAATAGTTAATAATTTCAAAACGATAGTAATATTACAAATTATAATATTTTCAATATTAAAATTTTTTTCACTATGATTTGTCAAAAGTATTTTTATTTTCTAAAATTATCTGCTTTTCTTCCTTAGAACTCTTAATTAGATAAGAGAACACTGCTTTTAAGAAAAAAGTTTGAGTATTACTAAAAATTTAATTAAAAACAAACAAACCAATTTTTGAAAAATCGTTTCGTGCTGCCATCTACTGAATTATAAAGTATAAAATTTTATTTTTGAGTTCCGTGACTGCTTTAAACTAATAAAAAAAAAAAGGAGAACAAATAAATAATAGCAGCTTATATTATTTTCGGGAATAATTCTCAAGTGATTAAGCAATTAAATAACTTAATAATATCTTTAACAGATAAACGTACCCTCTTTAGTTCCAACAGCAAAGATCTCGTGATGTCAACTCTTGATTTATTAATCGTTTTAATGGCAACAACCATTCCCTGGAAAAAAGCCAAAATATGTTATTAGTAATTGTAAATTACGAAAAGAGAAATAAAAAAGGTTCTTCAGATAAAGAGTTTTATTATGGAAAAAATACATTGGTGTCATGGAAGTAGTTACTAAAGTATCTTTGATTTTAAAGTGAATACGAGATCCAGTTGTAAAAATAACACCAACGGAAAGTTTTTTTTATCAGATACTTCGAGAAACACTTCAGTCAACTGGCCACGGAAAGAGATAAATACTGTATAGTTTGAAATCGAAATACCTAATATTTACATCAGTTGTAATGAAGTTTTTAAAGCTGTGTACGGTACGCGTCAGTTAAAAAATAAATAAAAATAAAAAAAACCCTTCCAAATAAAAGAATCGTTGTTTACCCAATTGTACTTAACGACTTCAATCATCGAATCCAAATTGATTTAGATGACTTACAGTCAACCCCAAACAGAAATTACAATAGGGTATTTTACTAATAGGACCCCTAGGCGAATTCAGCTTTCTTCAACCTTTGACTTCAAAAAGACCTTATCTTAAACTTACTCTTAAAGCTCTTATTCACAGGTTGATATTTACCAATACCAACCTGTTATAAATACTAATTTATTAATAAGAAGAATATGTAGCAAAGACATTAATCTCATAAACATAATTAAAAAACCACAGCAGTTATTACACGCTTGTTAGCAAATAATTAGTTAATTTAACTGAGTCTTCATCAATTTTTGAGATATTTACCATGAAACTGCTTCAGTGCAGAAATTGTATTTGGAGTAAAACTATAATACATAAACGTATTTCGGTAATCAAAAATAAAAGAAGAGTAATTATGTAAAATGCGTATTAAAATAGCAGGAAATCATTGAACATTTTTAAAATACATATTAATAAAAAATATTAAAAAAAGCATTACCTTATAGTATCCATTTCGAACAAATATTTGTCGATTGATGTCTGCAATGGACATTGCTTCTGAAGGGCAGGAACTCTAAAAATGAAAAAAAGAATCATTTTATAATTACCCACTTTTTAATTTAAAACTTAAAAATGTTCAATGAATTGTGCACACACAATGAATTTTGTGAAAACTCTTGAAAGAATTATTGGTACTTTTCCGTTAGCCGGGTGCAAATGTCGCTAATTGTGAACCAAACGCGAGCTAAGTCGCCAAGCGAAGCGAATGATAAAACAGGGAACGGTATAAAAGTCGAAAACGTTCAAATATAAACAAATATTAATGAATTGTAAACAAAACAGTTTTACCCCGAAAGAATGCTTATAATTATTGGTTTTCCAGAATACGGCGATGTCCTTCGAATGGATTGCTTACTTCTCTTCTCCACATAAATTAAGCGAGGAATTTTCATCATTTTTTAAAATAAAAATTAAGATGGAAGAAAGAAAGGAAAACGTGCTTTGTGTTTAGAAAGAATTCAGAGAATAGAGCTCATGGCCCCAAACGAACATTATTCCTATGGCTGTAAGAAATTTGGTGGAATTCTACATTATTTGGCGATTTCATCATATTTAAAACAAAATTAAGATGGAAGAAAGGAAAACGTGCTTTGTGTGTTTTGAATGAATTCAGAGCACATGGCCCCAAACGAACGTTCCCCTTATGGTTGTTAGGAGTTTGGCGGAATTCTACAATATTTGGCTTGCACCCAGCTAACGGAAAAGTACCAAATTATTTTTCCATGAGACTGATTCTCTCTTTCTTGAGGCGACATCCCAAAATTTTATTGGTAGCTTCAGAAAAACTTCTAAAATTTAGTGTTCGAGAAAAATTTTTAAGCACACTCTTAAGTTGTAACATATTACAACAAAATTACCATTTTGGAAATTTTGATTTTTCAACTTTTTTTTGGCAACTACACAATTTTTGAAATATATATGTATATCTTAAAATTAATAATAACGCAACAAAACTTAATTTTTTGTTAAAAATGAACATGAATAGACTCATGGTGCCATCTACATTTTACAAGAAGAATTGAATTAATTTCATAAATACGAAGATGCAGTATGAATCAAAGAATTCTTCAATTACAGATTATAATGAAATTTCTATCAGCGATTAATTTTTGTAGTGAAATAATACCTATGAATAAATTCGGGAAAAACATAAAAGCAAACGAAAAAGAAATTTATAAAATTTCTTTAAAAATATCTTATATAACTTACATAACCTAATGGACTATTTCAGAATTGTTATTTAAAATAGTCCTTATACATAAAATGGAAATATTTGGGATTTTACAATGAATGAAAGTTTCATTCATGGAGAATAAGGGCATGGTCATTCCCCAGTCCAGTAAAATTTTAAAATATTTTAGAATTAACATTCTGACAATGTTGAATTTTAAGTTTTGAGAGGAAAAAGATATATGTAAAATTATGAAGCTTCAAGAAAATACCAAGCTTACAATACATTCTTTGTTGAATACAATAAAAATACACGAAACGCAAACAAATTTTAATAACATTCATAAATACTTCTTATTTTTCTCACATTCTTCATTTTTCCAACATAACACAATGTTTTTACTTTGAAAAAGTATTTAAAATAAAGAGAACTTAGTTATCAATACATTATTGATATATTTAAACATTTTTATATTTCTTTCTTAATTTCATTTGTTCGGCTATTTAATCCAGCGTTTCTCAAACTGTGCCTCCCCCCTCCCCTATTAGGGCGGCCTACATGGGGGCGCGATCATATTGAAAAATCAAAAATAAAAGATTTATAATGAGTATTAATTGACTGAAAGGAAACAAAACAAAATACATTCTGACATAATAAAGAGTAAAATACACATTTACACTTTGATAAAAAATACATTTTGGATTTATCATTATTTGAAAAATGCATTAAAAAAATTAATTTATCGGTACAAAGGGTTAAAAAAAGGTTTAATAATTACCAGTGACTTTTGGGTATTCAAAAAAGTATATAAAAAATTTAATACTTATCTTGATAATTTTTGGTTTTTAAATTAAAGTGTATTGTAGCTTTACGTTAAAATTATATTATTATTAAATTCAATACAATGTTACTGTATGGGGGCGATGAAAATTGGGGGCTAAAAAAATTGGGCCCAAAAAGAAAGTTTGAGAAGTACTGATTTAATCCACAGCATTTTTTTTTGTGGCGAAGTCATAGTAATAATTATTAAAATGTCATTGAAAATTTCGTATAAAAATGATAAATTTAATGGAATCACGAGGAAGCTTTTGTGATACTGATTTTTTAACAAACAGTTGGGATTTTTCCTTTTATCCCAAAATAATCCCCTGTCATTTGCTTCTTTTTAAAGGGTTTAAAGTAATTAAACTCTTTTTTTTCAGAAATAAAAAAACTCTTTTTTTAAATTTTTTTTCGGTTTTTGAGTTCTTAGTGTTCGGCCGCTTTGGATTGAAAACTATTGGGTGCTAAATTCTTATTGGGTGCTGTTCAAAACCGTGTCAAAAAAAAGTTTGGCTTGTAATGTATTGGTATAACCAATTAGTTATAAATTATTTATTACATGATGACTAAATTATCCTTATTTCCTTAACTCCTTTAAATTATTTAACTCAAAAACGTTATTTTTGCATTAAAGGCAGAAAATTAATGCTTACGTATTTCGTGAATATATTTGTCTAACCACTAGTTTAATAAGCCAAGCACCCAACATTAAAATTAAACATTTAAAACAGATTACAGATAGCGAACCTTTCATAAATTTTCTATGAGTCAACCAGAATATTTCGCATAGATTTTGGATTATTGAGCAAAGTTTGGAACTGTGCATTATATATGATTTAATATGAAATCTACGTGAAAATCTGGACGACGCCCATCGGATGGAGATTAAAAGAAATTAGTAAAGATTTGATCCATAAATCTTTAAACGCAAATCGTGAGTTGAAAAGTATAAAGGATACTGAAAAATGCATGAATGGAAAATGGAAGTTTTAATAGAAATAACATGTTTTGGCATATTTCAGGTTCTCATCTACACGTAATTATGAATTAAAGTTAATTCTGCAGAAGATTAATAATTACGTTTTCATATAATGACAATTCTATTTATTTGAATACGTTAAACTTCATCCCGAAGTATAATTTGAAGTGTATCTAATTGCATCTTTACAATTATTTTAAGAACATATATTCTCTCATACTTCTTAAAGATATTAAAATCCGTACTAGAATCAAGAACATTGAGATAAAAAAATTCCGTCAAAAAAGAAACGAGCAAAAGAGGAAACCCTATTCAGAGCTGGTATTTTTTCATTTTCCGTTTATTATTTTCTAATAAATACAATCATGCTTAATAACCAATTATTGACAAGTGCCTCAAAGTACACTCAACACCCAGAGGTGATGAGGCACACACACAATTATCTCTCTCTCTCTCTCTCACTGGAAGTAATCAAAAACATCCCTTCTCAAGCCCTAGTGATTTATAATATTGGGAATAAATCGGACTCAGGTGGACTCAGTGGAGTATGTGCTAGAGCCGAGGATGGTCTGGTTTTTCGTTGAAAGTTTCGCAACCCATACAAATGTTCGGTTTTCCGCTCGGAGTTTCTTAGGACAGAGTGGCTTTAAATTTTGCTCCCGATTTTGAAATGAGCAATACCTATATTTTGACGGACACCAGAGGTTCAATCCAACACATAAGAAATTGGCCGAAGATTCCTGAAAAAATACAGTTGAACCTCCATATAACGAAACTCTATATTGCGAATTTTTCTATAAAGTGAACTTTTTCCTTGAACCAAGAACATTTCACGATTTTTTTCATAAAATAACCTCCCAATAGCGAAGTACATTTGATATAACGAATTTTTTTCTCTTGTGATTAATTTTTTCTCCTTTTTTTGAATATTTTCGGATTTTAGTTATTCTTTTTTTAGCTCATTTTATGGGGGTATAAATCTTGCGGGTTTTTATCGGCATTAACTCGCCGAGAAACGAACCTCGGCATTTAATTCAAGGAGTGCAACTTTTAAGTACCATTGTCCTGTTCACTGGAAACATCTTCATCCCCTTTCTTCCTCAGTGGAGTCTCGTATCCTTGAACTAGTCTCCATTCATTTGTAGTATTGATCAGTCTTTCTGGTTTCTTCGTTTCTTGCATCTCGAAAATGTCAAAACGTAAGTGCTTGAGCATCAAAGAAAAAATAATAATTCTTCAGGAAGTGGATAAAGGCGTCTAGAAACTTTTTTTTGTAGTTTTTCTTTCTAGGTATGATATATAAAATAAAAGTATATTAATCTACAAAAAGGTGTGAATAATTACTTTTTTTTTAATATATAGTGTTTATGAATTTAAAATATTTTCTATGCGGTTTATAAAGAAAATTGAAAGATGAACCTCTATATAACGAATTTTCCATATAACGAACTTTTTTCGGGATTTAGAGACTTCGTTATATAGAGGTCCCCTTATTTCAAAAATTTTTACATTTTTACAGGAAAGGAAATTTTTTATTCGAGATGTGGACATGCTTGCAAAAAAACGTGGCAAACTAAACCCCCGCAAAACCCGCATTGCGGGTGGGAAGAGGGTAGGATTCTATGGGCCCACAGTTTGACTGGCATCAAGTACGTACCCTTTGTAAGATTTGCCTTTTAGGGCCCCAAACCAGACTTTGCAGAGGGGCCCCCAAATTTTGTTACTCACTGGAAAGAAAGGGAAATTCTTTTTCCCTTTTCCCTTTTGAGAACTTTGCTGGAAAATTTTCTATTCACAGGACTAAAGTAAATTTATTTAGAGAATCCCTCTCGTAAGTGATTGATATGCTCAAAATAGTTCTAGTCTGTCCTTACAGTCGATAGGTATTCGCCCAGACTGCATTGGCCAAGCTGCGTAGTAATCTCATCAGGAGTTTGAAATCAGGGAAAAGCCTTTTTCATCTCTTGCTCTTGTTCCTGTTCTGCTTTTGCTTCTCATGTCATTGACTGTATCGGTACATCTGTAAGGCAGTGGGGGGGGGGGAAATCAATGTGGAATTTAAGGAGATCGGGTATATGGACTTGGTCTAGATATTTGAACCAGGGGAACATAAAACAACATGTGCAGATTCTTGAAAATGATGATATGTAAAAACTCATTGTATTAATATTAATTATAATTAAGAACTGTCAATGATGGGCAACTGGGAGTCGAAAATAACCAACGAAAATTTTCCTTATTTTTAATGATCTATCTTTCACTATGGATGTTGTTTCATTATAATACTTAAATTTGAATGAATCAACGAATTATACAAGCTCAGGATAGCTATTCTGTAATATAAACGCATACCTTTTGAAGGGTTGTAATATCGTAAAATCCGGCGTATAACATGCACTTTTTTAAAACAAAAAAAAGTCAAATTTTCGGGTGCGCAAAAAAATACATTTTTTAAAGAACTTAAAGTGCTGTAATTCTAGAAGTATATTATTTTTTCATAATCTTGGGATAATATCTCGAAAAAACTTAAGAACATAATAGCATTGCGCCCCCTTTCCCCCTTCGAAAAAAAAGGGGGCGCGTTAACGGCGAATATGCCGAATTCAAAAATGCAACCTGAAAGTATGGGTGCGCGTTATACATTGCGAGCTATACGCCGGATTTTTAGGAATTTTTTTTTAAAAATTAATGACATGAGTAAAATTGAAGCGTTTATGAGCTAAATATTGTAATTGTTTGTAAAGTTAGTAGATCATTACTGTTAATCAAAAGAATACTACTTAAATGGAAGCTAAAAGCTAATATTAAAAAGGATTAATCAACAAACTTCAGTACCCAAACAATGAAGAAAAACCTCTCCTATAATATATAGTTTTTTCTGAGCTTTCCTTCCTCCCACATTCAAAATCAATGTCAGTAAAAAAGGTTCGATCAGGCGTTCCGTTGATTTATTAAACCGGAAATAAAAAGAGTACGCTTCAAAGCATGCCACCTAGAATGAGAAATCCTCCAAGAATTTGTTCGAAAGTTTAAGAATTATTTTGCTTCAGTAGTCAGAACACAGAGAGGCGGACTGTAAACACGACACGTCTTGCTCCTATTTTCTTGTGGGCGTGTCATTTTGTACCCAAGATCATGCATCAAATTAAAACGAATTTCAATCAAGAAGTCATTAAAAAAAGAAGTTTTCCTTTAATCAAGTTCATTCTAGTTGAAAACATTGGAATTTAGATTAGTATTTAATTCTGAAATATTCGAAAGAGGTAATCCGAATTTTAGCGATACAAAAAAAAAGGATATATAGAAAATAAACCCTGTAAGGGGAAAGGATAATAAAAATATACCACAATTATAGTAAATTAAGAAATTATTTTAATATTTTTTAAGAAAATATTTGCTTTTACAGAAAACATTTATATTTATTTGACTGATTAAATGAGTTCATTAAAAATATTATGATACTTTTTGATCAACTATCAATTTTTATCCGGTCAATATAAATTACGTTCCTTTAAATGATATTTTTTTTTGCATAATATAAATTTGTTTTTAATAACACCGTAGCAATATACATGGGCGGAACAGTTCCTTTTAACGTTTAACACTTTAATGAACAAATTTTATGACTGCCTACAGAAGGTCGTTCATACTTTATGGAAACGGTTTTAATAGTTAATTTTTATCAATAAATACCGTACTTTTTGTGGAAATTTGCTTCTATCTGATAGTCATAGTTCTTAATAATAACTCTAGCTGAAATTTTTCATGAAAATAAACTTTCTCTTAGTACTGTCATACAAATTTTACTCCATTCCTCTTGAACCGTTTTTCTAAGTCCGTTCAGTGTTCTAGGATGCTATTTTCAGAAGCCTCGTTTTAATAAACCGAAAGCACTAAAATCTATTGCAGAATCGTAGGGGGATTTTACATGCATTTCATCAAATGGGATGCACTTTATTCCTGTTTCTGATTCTTTCTTTGCTAAATAAGCAGCAGTTGATTTACACGTGTGACTAGAGGCTTTATCCATATGAAGCTCAACTTTATCAATGAACTTTCCATATAAAGGTAGAATTTCTTCTTCAAAAATTGGTTCCAAGATATTCTGCTGGTATTAGAGTGAACTAATTTGGCTTTACTTGAAACTTTTTTGATTTTTAACTTGCCGTTGATAGAAAACTCTGCAGTGATCATGAATCCCTTTGGGAACTGTACTGTACACTGATGAAGTCATTTTGTACAGTCATTCCCGTCAGTAGAGCGATGGAAAATTGACCCATACCTCATCGAGTGTTACCTCAAATTTCCATTTTTCAGCACATGGGTGTTTCTTACATAATTTTCTACAAATAACTTTTCTTTCGGCAATATATTTTTAAAAAGGAGACGAACTTCAGGTTTAAACATCTGTTTTAACTTTAAATCCTTATGAATGATTAAATTACAGTTCCGGAAGACATTCATAGTTTCGATGCAATGAATCTTTGAGTAGGCGGATTTTCATTTAGGATCAGACTTCGCTTTCTTGACAGTTGCCTGTGTTCGAACAGTCTCAGGTTGAAATTTCGAGGTCATTTTTTTCATTTTTACTTTCTGCTAGAAGCTTTTTCCCTTTCAATTTTAATATATTGATTAAAATGGAATAACCTTTGATTACATAAAATGTAATAACCGAGATTTTTTATACCACTTTTTTTAATTTGTTGATACGAATATTTCTCTTTGGAAAGCGTAATTACGTAACCTTCGAGCCATATATTATTTTTAGGAGATTCTATATGTCCTTCTGTTTTACATTCTTCTTCTACTTTACATTCCATTATAAAGAAAACCTAAGCAGAATAATATTATTCTGAAGTTACCAAATTTTTATCTCAAAATGCAAACGAGAAAATGAATTAAAAAATCGTTTCCATAAAGTGTGAACGACTTTCTGTATATCTCATTATGCATTCTATAATATAAAATATGATGTGCCAAGAAAAAGTCATCCGAAGGAGTCGAAATTGAGAATAAATTATGGAAGGATATGGAAATTATTAGCCGTTTGACGACCAATGACTGACTAGCTACAGCTTGTCAGTTGTTACAATGGAGCATCTGTATAGTGCACAAAACAGGACATTCAAAAGCTAAGGCATAACATCCATACGAATAGGATCTTATTGTCCCCGGGGATGCTTCTCTGGCATATTTGTGAGCAGTATGCAAATATCACCTTTTGATAGAGGTTGTGCAATGAAAGGAATCAGAGTTGTGAAATTAAAGGAACGCTCGATATTTGAGTCGGCGAGAAATTGCCAGTCAGCGATGTTGGCAGAAACGGTTATGAAACATAGCCGTACAAAATGTTAGAAAACGTCCGAAAGCCAGGATAGAGAGATAATCAAATCGACGCTCACAGCCTCTAATGCGTTTTTATCTGCAATCCGAAGTGTATCCGAGACACCAGTGAGTGCAAGTACCTTTGACAGGTGACTCAATGAATGGGAGCTGAGGCCATTGTGTTCATTGCCCCTCACCTTCATTCACTGTCACGTGCATTTTCACTGGCACCCAGCGTATTTGATTTGGAATATCCCAGACTGGATTAAAGTTGTTTACAGATAAACCCGTTTCAAATTGAGCTTCGATGACATGTCTGGACATCCAGGACAGGCATTGAGACATTCGTCGGCAGAAAACATTACAATCACAAGTTATGGTATAGGTTGCTGTATTATTTAAAAACCAGATGATCTCTTAGCTTGTCTTTCGTGACACCTTTACTGCCCGGTGGTGCGTTTACGAGATCACATGCACCTTAGAGTTGCCCTTTTTTCAGGAATCTATGGGATTTCGTTTCTACCAGATAATATCCAGCCACGCCTCCCCTTTCTGCTACTTGCCTTCTTCAACATTTCTTGGCGTTCATCAGATCTCTTCTTAAAAGAACATTTTTGAGATCTGATGAGCAGGAGTCTGCAGTCATTCCCTTATCACTCGATCTAACTCTAAAATTGAAGCAAGCATGACAAGCAACCCCAAAGGATCCACCAAACTCGATAGTCAATGCTCAGCCGTACAACAGCATGCATCAAGGCAAAATGTCAAACAAAGTACTATGGTTTTTTTTCCCCTTGTAGCTATTTTTCCTTAATAACGCATTCAATTCCTATGACATCGTTTTAATTTCAAACATATTCTTAACATTTACCGACTTTCGATCAATTCGGATAATTCCTTCATGGTACATTGCTTTTTATGCTATATATCAGCGATTTCCAAAGTAGTCTATATCGACCCCCAGGCTTCTACAACTACCTGCAAGGGGTCCACATCAGTGAATAAATAATTTGGGGATACATGAAATGTAAATGGTGCTCTACGATTGTGGCTCTCCTTAAACCAGTTTATGACTTTAATTTTAAAAGAAAATTTAATCGAATGGAAACCAGATTTTACCTAATTAACAGATTCGTTTTCTAAATTTAATGAGCTTAATTTGCTGTTACAAGGTGACAGCATAAATTTTATTAATACAAGGACCTTCATTTCAGCGTTTCTTGCCAGAATTAGGCCAAATGAGTATAATATTACCGTCGTGAATTTTCCCAGTTTCTCAATGGACCACTGACAATCTGCCAAGAAAAGGACTCTTTAATCTATGTTTAACATTTAAATGCACTTTATTCAGATTTTGAAACTAGGTTTAAGAATGTTTTGACTATGGTAATTACCACAGTAGTAATGAATTCATATGGTCACATTAAAAAAAAAAGTCATATTACAATAGGAACTTATCGGAATAGTTAGGAACGGAGATCTTAAATTAAAGTTTAGAATCGGGTGTTGGTAGTTTTTGATTTAAAAAGATATGTCTGCTATTTATCCAGAGTTATGGAGTATTGTGAGAAAGTTTTCAATTGCTTTTCTTAGTGAGAAGGAGTTTCAGCGCGATTGCTATTCTCCAAAATAAAAAAAAAAAGATAAAAGACTGGACTGGACACTACTAACCGATGAGATTTAGGGTTAAACTTGAAAAGATAGATGACAATTGTTGAAAATATGTTATTGAATCTCCAGATTCATCTGTCTTATTATACAAAATTGTTTATTAATCAGTTGTTTTATATATTAATTAAATTTTAATTTAATTAACATGTACTTCTTAAGTTTTAAACGTTATACTTCACTACAGTTAGAAATTTAAATCTTTTAATGCAAGTAGTCTTATACCAGCTGTTAAAAAGACATTTAAGTTGATAAATCTGCAAAAATTCATTATAAGTAAGGTGACCAGTTTTTTTACGATGAAAAGGAGGAAGAAAATTTTAAGAAAATGTTACAACGTAAATATATGAAACATATTATAAATTCAAACAAAAATACTCTAATTATGTTTACATCCCTTTTAATTATTTACTTAAATGTCTATTTTCTCAGTGAAGAAATTTTTTTATTTGTCAATATATATATTATTTTCTAATATATCGGAAATTTCGGAGCAAAAAAATGTCCATCTTTACTGTAAGTACTGCAGCTAAAATATCAACATTCAATCTTGATTTCACTCTTGTCCAAAAATTACCAACGGAAAAGACTCTTTCAACTGGTGCATTAGTTCCAGGGCAGCACAACGAAAATTCAAAAAGAATACCTAAATTTTCATATGGAATGTGTTCATTTTTGAAATAGTTAAGTATTTCACCCCATCTTTTATCAATTTCAGCATGTTGATTTTCTAATTGTTTCAATTTATTTTAATTTAAATATACATTCAGTCTTCCAATTTCTTCAAACAGACCATTGCCGACAATTTTAATATCAGACATTTCTTTGGATAAAAAATCAACGCAGTATTCTATATCTGCCCAATTTACTTGTGATGAAGTCAAAAGCACCATTGAAGACTTATTTCCTGTAATATTTGTTTCAGACCATTCTTCGACATATTGGAAACATATTTGGTTCATCTCTGAATACAGAGAGTAACAGATCAGTTTTGAAAGATTGAAAAGGAGGACAAGTAGGAGGACACTTTTCGAGGAAGGACAGGACCTATAAAAGGAGGACGATTGTGGTCACCTTATTATAAGGTAAGCAGGATTCTTCCCAAAACTGAAAATCATGGGAAGGGTTCTATGAGACAAAAAGTTTAGGAACCTCTGCTATATACTACATGCAATTCTCTGTTGCATGTTAAAAACAAAATATTTATGCTCTATCCGCAGTAATGAATCCTTAGAGATCAATCAAAATTTATTATTCTGCGTTGAAATACATTGTACTGGGCTTTGAAAAGAAATAGAGAAAACAGTTTTTTCCTTTTCTCTTATTACCTAATACTTATTTTAAGCAAATGGAACACTTTTGTTTTAAAGCATCAGCCACACATTAAGTATTTTTTTTTAAAAAAAATCCTTTTTATACTTACTCCTATACTACGATTTAGACTCTGTCTAGAACCGGATCTTTTCTTAACGCCTTGTTTAGTATTGACAATGTCTTCCCAACGAATCTTCCATGTCATCGAGGCCAGTTCCGCTTCCAACTGAAAATGCCTGCAATTCAGATAAAAATTTTTAACATTTCTCGAACAAGATTTTGATAAAATGGATCCCTTGATTGTGGTTAATTAAACAAAAGTAAAAGAAAGACACAGCCACTGGTCTATTAATGTCACGATTTGAGAAAGGAATTATATTTCAATATGGTTAATAAGCAGCTTTAAAATAACTTTGATTTCTTACCACTTGGAATTCTATAATATTTTTCAGTAAACTACTCAAAATATAATTCTACAAAATGTGAAGAACATGCATTTTTCAATTTCTACTATTAGTTCACACTCTCCCTATATATATATGTATATATATATGCTTATTCTCTACAAAAAAGAGATAACATCCAACAAACACATTCGAAGAACTCATAGACAGTAGGAAAATCACACAATGAAGGTCATATGAGTAACCGAGCTTAAAAATTATAAAATGGATGCTGCAGTATTATAAACGTTGCTGACTTAGGACAGCTAATATATAAAATAATTTATATAAAAGTGGGATTGAACATGTTTTTTGGCCAGCCAACCTTCCCCCTTTATGTAAATAATACTGAGCAAAAACCTATTGAAAATAATGGATAGGAATATCTAAATCCATTACAAGATAGAGGTAACTTACCTAAAAATTACACTTAAAAATGCAGAACCCGCGCTAAATCTGAGTGCAATAAATAAGTTATTGCCAGATTCTGGACTCTAATGCAGATTTAAATCATGTGAAGGGCTGAAATGTAGCACTTAACAAAAGTATAAAAAGAATGGAAATAAAATTAAAACTTTAATAACACTAGAGTAAATATGAATAAAATAATAAGTAATTTTATCTAATATTAGAATATGGAGATCACTATAACTATGAAATATTTAAGTTTATAGTAATAAACTATTATCAATCTCAGAATTTTTAATCCTTACTATTTTGAATATCTTTATTCATATAACTATTAATAAAATTAATAGGGTATTTCTGATTTAAGCATTATTTAGTAAAATGTTTATAGTTATTTATTATGTCTGATTTTTTTGACACCAGAAATTTATTACGTTGTATATAATTAATAACAATATTTCTGAGTATAGAATATATATATTGGTCAAATTTTTAATCGGTAATAAAATATTTTTTATTTATCCACTCAAGTTCAAATACATTTTTTTAAACTTATAGAGGATGACACTTGATGTTAATACAGTTTTTTCAAATATAATTCATTAATTCAATTAATTAATGAATAAATAGTAAAAAACAAAAATAATAGTCCAACACCATATATATAAAAGGAAAATCGTTCGTTGTGTCCCCGTAGCGTAATGGATAGCACCTAATTTCTGAGAATGTGATTTGTGAATGAATATAAAGTAATAAACAAAAATAATAGTCCAACACCAAAAATGAAAGGAAAAGGGATAATCCTTTCTATTTTGCCACTTAATATTGGGATTCTGTCATATGTATATACATGTATGTATTAATTGTAATTATTTAGTAAAAAGTAACTAAAATAAAATTTTTCTTTGTTGACCTAAGTAGGAATCGAATGAAATTTTTTATATTACTTGTTTGTATGAATTATTTTGCATATTCATTAGTCATTATTTAACTGTCAAGCCGTGTATAAGATTACTATATACATAACTATTAATGGACTAATTTTTATAAGAGTATGGCAGTTTAGTTTAAAAATACTGTCAAGCAAAAATGAAGAGTATTTAATTTCTTACAAATAAATAGTGGGTAAATACTATTTGTTGTTGTATATTTGTGTAATTTGGCAAATGTTATAAGCAATCATAAAAATACTTTAAAAATTACAAAAATTTCGAACATTAATTTCATTTGGATATTTCAAGGGAAAAGCCTTCTTGTAGTTTAAATAAATAATCAACTTTTTTTGGGAATAATTTTGTGGTTTTAATTTAGTCAGAGCTGAAATATCGATATATAGCAAGGATAAAAAACAATGCAGGCGTAGTGTGTGAAATTAATATTAAAAAATAGTAAAACACACACACACATTAGGCAGTGCATATGCGATAATTTCTTAACTTTTTATACTTCTATTAGATTTATTAAAAAAAGCATTTGGTATTTATTAGAAAATATAATTAGATTTTTTAGAAGAAAAAAAAGAAATATTTCGAATTGATATGGATAGTGTAAATATTTTATTATATAGAATATGAAATTAATGCAGTATGAATTCAACTGTGGCATTTCTTTTGCGTAACAAACAATACGCAAGTCTTCTCATTGTCGAATAATTTATATGCATGCTACGAGGCGAATTATAATTCTTTGCGAATAAAGAGAGAGAAGTAAGGTTTAAAGTAAATGAAATTTTTAAAACCGAAGTAATTTGAAATTATAAAATATCTTCATTTTATTTTGCTAAGTTTGTTACATAAAAAGTTGAATGTTCTTGAATTTCCTTACATATTTACTTCATTTTAAAAATAAACTAATGTAATGAATCTATACAATCATATTAATATAGCTAAATCGAATTTTAATTTATGAAAACTACTTCACGCTGGTCCACCTGAGGGCATTAATAAATTTCAAAACCATTCAGATCCTGCGATTTCTTTCTTTCTTTTTCTATTATGAAGTTCAAAATATTGAATGAATAAATTTTATTGAATTGAAAGTTAGTGTTTGTTTTTTGGAATTATATATATTTCAGGATATTTGCATAAACGCCTGAAGAATATCATTAGCGTCATATTCGTACGAGTAAATATTCCATGAACAAAGGCTTATTCTCGACAAAAGAATGATTTATTTTAACCCAATAAGACTTCAGAATTTTTCCAAGAAGTCGCGCGCGCGCGGATGATTCTTCGAATTTTTCAATTCGTTAATCTTAATAAGATTTTTGGAGACCAGTGGGGAAGGTTTCTGATAAAGTTATTTTGATCAAAGGTATCACCAATGCACAGCTGAATTACTCTGAAAAGAAATATTAAACCACTTATGCCGAATTCACTTCCATAAAGGAAATGACTTTGCGAAGAAGAAAAGATTAGTTTTCGTGGAAATTTTCTGAAGAACGAATAGAAGTCCGCCGAAAGGCAAATATAAAGGCAGATGTTTATATAAACATTTTCAAATTGCCAAAGAGTCGCATTTCATTTACTTTTGAAGTATTTCAGCTTAGTGCATTCAAAAATTAAGTTCACGTTATTTAGAAAGAAAAATATTTGGTTTGTTTTTTTAATCAAATCTTTAGGAGAAAAAGATAAAAAACTAAAAAAAACTCTTACTAAACTTATTTTTTTAAAAGCGATGGTTTCGAAATAGCTAGAAACTGATAAATATAATGAATTATATAAATAAAACAATTAAATATTCGGTCGAACCTATTTTTGTGCGGTCTTTTTTTATGCGATTTCCTTTTTGTGCGATATTTTTTTTTATGCCGTGTATGAATTTCAATGGCTTTTGGGCCACTGTAATGTTTTCTACTTATTTATTAGTGGCGTAACGGAGAATATGATAGGAACCCCTCCCTGAAAGTCAGGTTTCGCCTTTAATATTTTATAAATTGGGTAAATACGTATTTAGCGTTAGTCATGTCTTGGGCCCCCAAAATTTTTTGCCCCGCGTGATGCAGGAGTGTACGTTACGCCACTGAAATGTAGACACTTCAAGACGCACTGTTCATTTGTTCTAAACAGTCTCCCGACAATGCACATTCAGTTGCTTTCTATCAACGCTCCAGCAGCCCGCGCTTGATTGAAGACGAAACTTTCAATGACAGTGACATTATCAATAATTTGATAAATTATGAAGACGGACAAGAATTCTTTGAAAGCGGATAAAAATTTGCTGGGATCTAGCTTTCCATTAAATTTGAAAAGCATTTTCTTAAAATAGATACCAGTTAAGAAAGGAGTATAAAATTCCAAAAAGGGCTTCTATCATGTATAGCTGGTTATCGTGACATTTACAAGCAACTGTGTGTGACCACCCCTCCTTCGTCACAAAAACTTATCTCTTACTTTATGTTGCCAAAAAATAAATCAATTGAAATTGCACCTTCAAGTGACGAAAGTGATTTTGAATTTATTCATTACATGACTCTTTCCTATTTCTCTTTCCAAGGTTTGGCAACAGTGCAAATATCCAGCGCTGAATGAAGGGTTGTCGGTGATACTTCTATACCTCTATTCACTTTTCTTCCTTCGTTGTCGTTGGGGTTGTAGCAGACCGCTCAACATGACAGCTTCATTGTCGATCTGCACCAAAGAGGAAAGGAGAACAGTGCTTTACATTTGGTTTGGGGAAGGTATGAAACCTACGGAAATTATTCGTCGCATGCAAGCACAGTATGGTGACAGCTGTTTATCGCGATCTACGAATGGATAGAGTGCTACAAACAGGGTAGAACTCCTTTATTTGACGATGAAAGGTCGGTCAGTCCATCGACCTCAACCACTGAGGACAATGTGTATGTAAGTCGTTGAGGGTACAGTGATGGTAGGGATGGCTAGTATCCAGTGCAGGGAGCGGCTAGTTCCATGGCTGGTATCCTTCCTCAGACAGAACCTCTTTTCCACCTTGGTGCAAATCGACAATGCAGCTGCCGTGTTGAATAGTCTGCTACACTCCAACGACTACGAAGGAAGAAGAATGACACGTTGTATACTCCTCATTCTGCGCTGGATACTAGTGCTGTTGCCAAACCTTGGAAAGAAAAATTGAAAAAGTCCCTTTACTTTTTGACTTTCTCTCATAATTTCCGATGATAATTTTTTGTATACAATTCTCATTGGACAATATTTGATTAATCCATTGATGTATGATAGTAATTTATACATTATCATTAATTATCAAGAAATATTTGAAATATAATCAAATTATAAAGAGTTGTGAGACAGTCATGTTTATCTTGAGAATGGTTTCAACGTATTTGGGTTTTCTCTTGGGTCAAACAATTTTTTCATTTAAAATTTTTGCGTAAGTCAGCGATAAATACAAAGTATATTAAACTTCTAGCAAAAGCATTTGTTTAGGTTTTACATAGAATAAGTGGCGTTTTTAGAAATAAAGAGAGACAGCACACACAAGTGATATATGTATTCTACTGAGAAAAGGCTTCTATTAAAATGGATGTCTTTGGGTTTAACTCCTATTGCGATAAATTTTATTGTAGCAGGTGAAATCTAAAGGGGCATCATAAAGGAAGAATTGAAAATCATTTTTCGACTTTTAAAATCTAATAACAGTTTATATTTATAATTTGACGAAGGGGTAGGGTCACAGTATGGAATTTTACGCTCTCGAGGTAGATTTTCCTTTTTTAAAATTTGTTATAAAGTATTTAATCACGCTGTAAGTTATTTATGACAGTTTTATCTCTTATTTTATGAAATTAATAATGAATAAGATAAAATGTTATTATTTTCTGATTTAACTTGCCTTTCAAGAAATCTATTAGAAGGGATATTGGGTCTCAATTCATCATTTGTAACATCAGGGTTTTTTATCTGTGTACTTTCTAGATAATTTCTTTGGAGTTGTAGATTTTGTTTTAACTATGTTTATATTTTTAAATTAGAATTTTTAAGACTTCTAAGCAAAAAAAATAGTTATAAAAATGTTTATATTTTAAAGAACTTATATCAATATCAGTGTTACAAGGAATTGCAAAGGGAGATTAATCTGATGTTGAAACTGAAAATTGGAATGGTGAGGATGACAATGGTCTAGTTCTTGGTACTCGTGCGTCATTAATTTTTAATACAATTAGGAGGAACAGATTGTTTTTATCTAACCAATCTTAAAAGTTTTTTTCTGATAATGAAGTCGCAAGATTGGAAAAAAATAACACATGGAAAGTTCAACCAATGATTCTTTCTTTTCAAAGTAGGTGTTGAAAAATTACAAGATCTTTTGTTAGTGTTGATGAACAGATGATACATTTCAATGGCAACAACACATCTAAAGCACCGTGAAACACTTAATCTAATGTCTTTCATTTTCTTATTACAGCTGTGATCCATCTAAAATTGTAATAAAATTTGTAATCTATCAAGATAAATTGTCCTTTCTCATGAAAAACGACATAAATCTTTTATTATTGATGAAGAAGCAATGCTGACATTTTGTCAAGCTGTTTTCCATCCGAACATATTTTAATAGGTATTTTAGAACAGTTTAATTAATTGAAATTGTTTTAACAGGGTATAGATACTATAAGAAGAATAAAGCGTATATTTCCTAAGAGGGAAACAATTTATTATCAGGTGAAATACTACAAGAAAGTCGATGAGACTCAACAAATAATGTGAAAAAGAGTGACAATCGTCATGAAGTTGCAAAACATACAGGGTGTGTTCTGAGAGTAGTAGGACTGATTTCTTAAAAACAAATATCCATGACAATAGTACGAACGTTTAGAAATTTTCAAAGTACCGCCCTTCCTCATCTATATACTGCTGCCAACGAGGTTTCCAGTCTTCGTACGCCTCTAGGAATGCCTGGACCGGAATGCCGTTTAGGTCACTCGTTATGGCCTGTTGAACCCCTCACCGATCCATGATGATGCTTCCCCTTGAGCGTCGATTTCATTCTTGGGAGCATAAAAAGTCTGGCGGGACCAAGTCGGGGCTGTAGGGAGAATGAGGCATTGTTGCCACATTGTGCTGTGTAAGATACTCCACTACGTAGAATGCTGTGTTGCTCGGTGCGTTGTCATGGTGCAGCTGCCAATTATTAGTGTGGGTGGGTGGACACGAACAATGCGCTTTCATTCTGGTACTCATCCAACGATCACTGTTCAGTAATTTTTCACTTTCTACACGTTTTGGTTGGTCTTGCTGGTCAAAGGGCGTTCGGAGTGGTCGTTGACTTCCACTCTTTCCATATTTTCTCGGAACTGCTTGTGCCCCTCAAAAACACCCGATCTACCCATGGCAGCATCACCGCAGGCTTCTTTGATCATGTTGTGAGTCGCTTTGCCCGTTTTACTAAGCTTTACACAAAATTTTATGGCGTATCGTTGCTCCAGAAAACGCTCCATGATTCTCCGTGACGAGGCGTTTCTTCAGGGGTTCACAGTACAAGCTTCTTGCTCTCTTCAACGGCCGAAAGCTGACTGTAGATTTTTCCCAGCATTCTTAATATCCCCTTCCACCGATCACGCACGCACACCGCCTCTCGTCCGGCTGTTCTCTCAGGAAAAAATGTGTCCTACTACTTTCAGAACAGACCTTGTAATAAAATAATATTTATCTAATTTCATCACATCCAGACTGTCTCCCCGATACTTGGGGGATAGTAAAAAGCAAAAATATTGTGCTAAAGGCCGAAATAATGAAAAATTTAAAAAAAGGGGGAAATGTCAATTTGGTGAAAAACTTGCTGTTCAGAAAAAAAAAGGGAAAAAGGGGCTGTGCCAATGTTTGGTGAAAATTCCGGTTGTTGACAAAACGTTTTTTAGAGGGTGATTTTTGGGGAAAAAAAATAATTTTAACTTCAGAAAGTTTAAGGAAAACTAAATTGCAGGTAGAACAAAAAAAAAAAAAGCTTCCAAAAAGATGATTTATTTGCTTTTTTAAAATTTTTTCCTTTTTTAAAACAGATTTCATTAATTTTTGCTAATTTTTTGCCTTTTGGTTAATTTTCACAGAACTTGGAAGGTCATATTCAAAAAATTAAATGGATTGGATGCTAAATTTACAACCTTTAAAATCACCTCCAACAGCATGAAAGAAAAATAGAAATTTTTTTTTTCTCAGTACATTAATGAATTGAATATATAATTATTGAATGTAATAATTATTAATATAATAATTGTTTTATTTTTTAAACTTCAAAGCATTTTTGTAATAAAAGAGAAGCACAATCAACAATCAGATGTGTAATTTTTTTGCCGTGCCTATGATTAAATTTACTAAAGTTAATAAATAATCAAATATGACATTAAAGTTTTTTAAAATCTATATTAATAATATCATTCAATATTTAATTTACATTTCAGAATAATTTATTAAGCAATACGCTTTGAAAAGATTTGTAATAATAGGAAACTTAATTGTACGAATGTATATATAGAGTCATAAAAGTATTGGGACATTTGATTATTTTCTTTAATAAACCATTTATAAATATCCATATAAAATTTAAAACAAAAAGAAAATGAATTATGTAATATTTTAACCTTTACGTTACAATTATATAAGGAGAAAATTTTAGCTAGTACTATGGAATTATATAATTTGATCCAGCTTTTCAAATATAATTCAAAGGCACACTGGAGTCAAAAAGAATGATGGGACACTTTGGAAATAAAATTTAAAACGAAATATACAGCGCATCAATAGAATTTAATTTCACACTGGGGCTGAAGCTTAAACACAAATGTTTCAACAGATAAGATTATTTATAGAAAAACGGCGAGAAACAAAGATAACATTGGTTGATGGCGAAGTCTCGTAAAAGTCATGTAAGGAGAAAATTATTCATAACTTATAGGAAAATATTTAGAGTGATGAAGTCTACTGTTTTAACATCATTGACAGGTTCAAGAAAACAAACAGTAGTGAAAACAAAGCAAAGACCACGGCGTTCAAGGATATTTAATGAACGTGGAGAGGTAGAAAAAAAAAAATTTCGAGACAAGTACACATTAATCCAAGAACTAGTGCGTAAAATGACTTTACTGATAATAAAAAGTATATTTGAAATCAGTAAAAATCCCTAAAACACATAGAAATGTTTAAAAACTTAGATATCATGGCGAGTACCTAAAAAGAAACCCTAGATCAGCAAAGCAAATAGAGAAAAGCTAGGTTGGCATTTCAAAATAGCATATGATCACCCAACAGAATATTGGAAAATATAATTTTTGTTTATGAAAGCAAATACCTTGTTTTTCGGAATGGATGGCAAGCAAAAAGTTTGGTGGAAATTAAATACAGCAATGCATGTCAAAAATTTACGGCCTACTGTCAAATATGGAAGGAGTAACCAAATTGTCTCTGGGGCTGCATGGCGAGCTCGGTTTCAGGAACTTACATTTTGTGATGGTATAAGCGAACAAATATGCCTATCTTGACACATTGCAAACGAAATTTAATGCAAGTGGGGAAACAATGGGGAATCAGGATATTTTTAAATTGTACTGAATAATGACTCAAGTGACATACTGCAGATATTTCAAGTAATGGGTCCTCTACCACTGTCTAGAGTTATTAAAGCTCCGGTACAAAGTCAGACCTTAATCTCCATTGAACATGTGTGAGATTATTTGCAGCAAAAACCATATGAGCACCAAATTTCTGACAAGTAGGATTTGAGAAAATAATATTTGGTCGAGTATGGGCCCAAAATCGATAGATGTTTTAAAAAGAATTGTCAAACCATGCAAATAGACTTGACCTTAGGTCATAAAAACCGAGGAGTGCCCAACAAGATATTAATTTCTAAGTTTGAATTTTTTTCTTAATTTATTGGGAGGTATGCAAATATGCAAACCCTTTTCTTAACTCGATTTCTTTTATTTTCAATTTTAACCATAATTGCACTAATGTATGAGTTTTTTTCAAATTATTATTATTTGTATTTAACAAAATAACGTTTACTTTTTTTTGTTTCATTTGTATGTTTAAGTGAAATATTACGATAAAAATCTATGAACTGGTAGTGTGTCCCAATACTTTTTTGACTGACTGTATATATATTTATTTATTAGAAGGAAAATTTTTCAGCTGTACCTCGTATATCCCAGTTTCTGGGTCCATATCTAGTAGAGAATAGTCTACAAACCGATCTCCTTTCTCATTGATGCTTACGTTGCCAGTTATACCTGTAATAAATGACAATTAGAGTTTGTACAAAAACCGACTTTTTGGAAAATTGGTTTCCAAATTCAAAATTACCCCAAAAACATTTTAGGCAAGCAGGGTGCATCAAAAAGTATAAGGAAATATTTTATTTAAGTGAATAAAAATAACAACAAAATAAATAGTTTTAAAGCCAAAGTTAAAATATAAACAAAAATTAAGGATTACGGTGGCTAATCAGAACGTTCGTTCTTATTTTGGACTCAATATTGCCTGAATTGAAAATAATCGTTTACTGGCTACTGAGCTTGGTTTTATAGTTTTCAAGGCCTCAAATAACAAATCTGTTTTTTGTATTTTTTTTTCGTGGCCTCAAATAATGAAAATTCAACATTCGATATTACTAAATTTTGTAAGTTTTTCTTTTGGTCTACAAGAAAACTTATGAATAAGAATCATTTCTCTCCATGGCTTCTTTTAAAAAAAACCCATTATTTTTCATCATAATCAGTTCCGACGTAAGAATTTGGAAATATTTTACACAATATCTTACAAGATAATCCAATAATTTCGGTTTTTGAAGTTAAAGGATAGACTAGATTTCTTCACTAAAATAGAAATGTTTTATGGATTTTGTAAATACAGCAAAAAAGTTGCTATTCTACATAATAATATGAATTCTGTAAGCCGATTTTCTTAATTTAAAAACCGGTTAGAAATTGGACAAAGTTACTTTAAAAGCCGTTTTTTTTTTAAAAAAAGAAAACGGGTTTGATAAACAAATCAAACCCTAATAACAATGCAAAAACTCAAATGTTAATATTATTTTTACTTGTTTTCTTAGGTTTGTAAGGTTGTTTTCTACATAGATAAATTCAATAACACCGAACATTAACACTTAAGATTTATTTAGTAATCTATTAAACGTCATAAAAAAATAAAATAAAAATTAAATTAATTGTAGCACTTAGTTTGTTCCTTATTTCATTTACATTATTATTTATGAGTGTAAGGATAGTTTTTCTTAATAATAGAGTTGATGCCTTTTTGACAGTTGTACATGAAGTTTTGGATTTTTTAGACGCGAATTTTTGGACTTTTTTTGGGTGTTGTTTGATTTTACGGAATTTTGTTTCGGGTGTTTTAGATGAAAAATCGGTATAATTTTGTTCTCTGCTCTGTGGGGTGAGCCTCCCTAAAGGGGCGTGATAATTTTACCGGGGGGCAGAGTATAGTGAAAAGTCAAACTAAAGGTGGCCCCCAAAGGTATTTAATTTACTGAAAATAAACAAAATACGTTCTGACATAATAAGAAATAAATGCACATTTGCACTCATAAAAAACAACTTATAAATGCATCAGTACTGCAAATGTATTTTATAATTAATTTAGCAATATTAAGTAAGAACAAGTTTAATAATTACCATCGACTCCTTGGGCTTGTCATAAATAAAAAATTGTATACAAAAATTAACTTATCTTGATAATTTGTACGGTTTATAATTAATCCTATTACTGCCGATTTAAAGATACGTGATTCGCTCCTTAATGCCCTGCGTTTTCCATGTTAGTACGCGTATGTGATGTATTGGGGGGAGGAAGAAAAGGTATAAATAAACAAATCCTCTGAAATAAATATATCCTTCACAAACACTGTCAGGGTCTTTTTGTGCATTCCAGTATTCGGAATAATTTCATGAATAGTACAAAAGATCATTATTTCGAAAAGACGTATATATACGTCCGAGGAAATTAATGCTTTGACTAAGTGAGACATTTATATGCGTTGGTGGGAATTAAGATGTTAAACCCGTATTGTAGGTTTAGCGTCAAATTATAGTATTATTGAATTCAATACATTGTTATTGTATGGAGTGGGGGGAGGGACGACGAAAATTATATGATTGTTTATGGGGTCGCAAATATTCAAAGTTTGAGAAGCACTGATGTATGTAGATGAATTAGAAAAGCTATTTATTATCGCTCCAGGTTAAACATAAATTATTATTCCATTTTGAGAGAAAATAGGTTTTGGTGAATCTTGTGTTACTTGTTTATTACGAAATATACAACTTCAAAGAAGTTCTGTTCCACATTTTTGAATTACTACATTATTCTTTAAACTTAAAGCCTTCTTTGAGAGTCTCATTGACAGCCAATGAATACAAAATAACAGCATCATGGAAAGCAGTAACGTAAGTGTTGACCTGAAATTAAAAGACAAATTTCAACTAGATGTTACACATGTAAAGAAAATGTTGGTGTATTTATATAATAGAATTACACTGGCGGTAAGAAATACCAACACCAAGAAAGACTTATGTTAGATTAACAAAATTTGATAAGCGTGTTTATAAATATGAAAGATGACATTGATTCAAATTTCGCCCTTCACGTTTAAGTGTGGTGCTAGTAGCGCCACTCAGAACTTGCAAACCGGGGTTGACTTATGTGCTTGCTGTTAAGTTCGTGAGCGTTATTTGTTTGTGAAATTTGACGTATTGAGTTGATGTTAGACAAGAATGCCTTTAAGAAGACGAAAACGCTCACACCTGTGAGTTTAGAAAGAGATCATTGTAATAAGGGACTTCCGTTAAAGTTAAGAGTGTCCTTTTTTCAGAATGTCGATACGTATTTATGAAATGTTCTCGTGTTAAATGCTCACTGTGTGAAATATTCTATTCCTAGTGAGATATTGCATGTGCTGTGAATTATTCTTCATCTGAGAAATGAACTTTCAACAATATAAAATTGCAGTATGATCCGTCATTGTGTCCATTTACTTGCATTACTCTGAGATTCGAAAGTGAAACTTTAAGACTTAATTCACTTCCATACAGTCCACTATTTTATTTTTGTGCTTCTACACACTTATAGAATAAAATTTTATTTTTAACACTAGGCTTCTACAAAACTTGATAATTAATACTAATTAGAAACTTTTGTTTTTTTCCTTTAAAAATATCAAATGACTAATATCTTTAAAAAACCAGTAGCTGTGCGGGCTATCGTAAGCGACTGGAAAAAAAACTATCCAGAAAAACTCCCAAAGTTTTTCCCAAAAAGGGTGATTACAAATTCTCATATATTCAAAATTTTTTAAAAGAAGCAAAAAAAGGGATTTTTAAAAACTTTTCGACAATTTAATAAATTTTTGCAACTTTTTAGTTAAATTTATAACTAAAAAAACCAAAAAAAACATATTCCTAAAATTAAATAAAATTTTTTTTTATTTCCTGAAAAGGGTCTTTATATCTTTTTCTTCTTACCCAAAAAAGGGTCCAGAAATCTGCCCTAAATTGTTTTTTATTCAAAACTCACCTCTTCTTTTCCATAAGGCTTAAAGTACTGCTGGGATAGATTTTTTCACTCCCCTTTGAAAATTCCGCTTTTGCTGTTACGGAATCCTTTTTTACAGTCAACAGGCTTGTAACTTTTCAGCCTTTTTTGGGTTTTCCCTAGAATCTTTTTTCACGGTACCAAGGACGTCCTTTTTTTGTGCTGAAAAAAGGCAAAGGGAAAGTTTAAGACATATTTCAATCATTTATGTCTTCAAGCATCGTAAAATGTATGACTATAAATTCAACATTTATCTTATATGGTTCTTAAGAAGTCCAGCATTTAGTACTTTTAACTATCACAATGCTGTAATTTTTATCTTGTTAAATATAATACCGTGATAAGTATGTGGCCTGAAATCCTGAACATTTGTAATAAATATTTTATAATTATAAGAAGAAAGGAATATTCATTACAACAATGATGGGTGGACTTTTCCAGTATACGGACTACTTCTGTCTTTAAGGTGTTGCGGTCCACCCAGTGGTGTAGGTGGGGCCCTTCTGAATTAAAATCGCATGCCTATTTCCATATTCTTGTTTTCGACGATGTATCTCTCTTTTAAAATTCGATCGATTACTATTTTTACTACAAAACACAAGTGACACAAAATTGTTATGTTGAATGCTTAAACAACTACGAGCGGCTGCTGGACAGTGCATCGTGGAATATTCAATGCAGCCAGCAGACACAACATATGTGAACCAATGAATTTGAAAGCGATGTACGCACTTTCATTTGTTCACTGCCATCACGGGACATGACATGAACTTGAGAATCCAATCACGTGTCAGGGTGTGGAGTAATGTCTAGGTAGCCAATCCCATGCTGTCGTGGAAAGAGCTAATCATCGACACATTCTCCCCTTCGATTGGTGTGTGGGGGAACATTTATTTCTATGGCTTGCATAACTTTTTTTTCCCTATAGAGGCAGTGAACGTGGTAAGCGTCATCGTTCGCTTCAAATGAAGGTACATTTGTGTGTCTGCGCATTCATCGAACCATTTGCTTAAGCAAACACAGTCGCATCGAAAAGTGAATAGTCGATTCTCCACTATAGCAGGCGTCGGTGTTCTATAAATATGTTTATTTTAGTATTGTGCGCGTCTTAGGTCTTAATAAATGAGGTCACCCCACAAAGTTTTAGAGGTTCTCCGGTCGATTACGATCTACTTAATATTTATTAAAGTAATATTCATTAGAGTTAAAATGCTCTGTACCGGTTGGCCTCTCAACAAAAGACGGAAATTGACGTCAGCCTCGCCAACAGTTAAAAAATAAGAACCAAATGAATCTGTTTATCTCCCGTTTCCAAATTATTAATATACACAGTTACATCACATGGATAGGATTGTATTTATTGCAAGTATACTTTTATAGCTATAACACACGTTATATATGTATATAAAGGTTTATTATACATACGGGATTAGCCCTAGTTTTTTTAGTTCTGTCAGAGGTTTTAAGAATTTTATGACTTGTGAGGATATTTTTTTAAGAAAAATCTTTAATCATATTGGGTTAACAGCACGTTCTTAAATGTTCTCTTACGGCCGTGCATCTGTCAGCAGATCCCTGATTTGGGTTTGATGTAGATTTTTATAAAGGCGTGACTACCAGTCTCGCCTTAATTTTACTTAGTCATTTGGCAACAAAACAAAGACAGTCGAGTGTTAAGTAATATATCAACAAGTTTGAGATCAGTTTATATTTGTTTGTTTTCGGACGTTATTCAGAATTTTTTTTCTTGCTGTAAATTTTAAGATTTAACTAAAATGAACAAACTTTCCTGAAAAAGTCATGTTTAATGAAAAATACAAGAGAAATATATATATTCCCAATTTAATATTTAACGTTAAAAATTCTAAGATTCACATATATCGTAAAGAATTACAATAATCACATTAATTATTGTTTAGAACAAAAATATACTCAGTTTTATAAATATTTATCTTTGGAAATCATTTTGTATTGATTATTTTTTTAAATCTTATTCAAAATAATTGAAAATTTTCATTTTAAACTCTCGCTTATGAAACCACAAAGTGGGTAAATAAGCCCCCCTTTACAAACGTGCCCACTTTTGCATCAAACCCCAAAAAAAATATATATATATTTATTTTTGGGAAAAAACTAAAATTATAAAATAAAAGAATCATAGCAAAATACAATTTTTTATTTTATTAATTTGGTTTACCCACTTAATATATTTTTAATTAAAAATTATAAAAATAAGTTTTTTTAAGTTTGAATTTATTAGGGATTGAATCTGGCATAACTTTTTTTTCTCTAATTATTGTTTGCCCCTATTCAATTTTTTTTTCTGATATGAATTCTTTTTAATTTTAAAGTGGGTTTGAACATCTTCATTTATTCTTTTTGGGGTTTCATCTATACCCAAACGAAGGGGGTTTGGCTACAAAATTTCTTTAACCTACAAAAAACAGTTGTCAGTCTGTATGTTTAGTATGTAACATACGTATCAAAATTTTTTAAAATTTTTTTTTTTAAATCTTAAATATCCCAAAATTTTTTTTAAAATTTTTATTTTATCTGGGTATTTTAATGTTTCACACACCTATCGATAATATAGAGTTTTGTAATATTATTACAAATGAACCCTTTCACTACCTCTGTATTAGAATAAGTGCTAACATATCTCAATATGTTTTTATTATCATTGA
>BMAV01017601.1:44709-75841 GCA_019973955.1 Trichonephila inaurata madagascariensis | reverse complement strand
TGTTGTGTCACCATTGCAGTATGCGGTCGAGCATACTGCAATGGTGACACAACAAAAACTGAATGCGTTAGAATGGGAAGTCCTTGGTCACCCATCGTATTCACCTGACATTGCACCATCGAATTATTACCTGTTCAGATCTCTACAAAATTATCTAACGGAAAAAGAATTCAAGTCTTTTGAAAGTGTTTCTAAGGCAGTTGCTGACTATTTTAACTCCAAGGACGTGAACTTCTACAAAACAGGAATTTATATGTTCCATGAAAGATGGCAATAAGTTGTAACAAATAATGGAGCACATATAATTGATTAATATTAAACACATATTTTTATAAATGCAATCAAATATTTTCTTTAAAATACGACAGAACTTTCCCTCCAACCCGATATAACTTTAAATGAAATGTCCTTTTTTAAAAAAAAAAAGAAATAGGCAAAATTGAGAGTTAAAGAATTAATGGACGGGTGAGAAATGAATAATCATCACTTAGTTTAAGATGACGGTAATTACGTTTTTCCACTTTTAGTTAATTACCGTGTTTATTTATCAATCCATAAATAAAATGTATTGAACAGGCATCCAATTATCGGAGCAGTATACGGAAATTAACGGTCATGAATTATTACTTAGTGAATGGATAATAATTGATATAATTATAACTGTGTGGAAATGAATCACTCATTCAAATATTCAAAACTCAATGTAGTCGAATAAAATTTTATATCAGTAAACTGAACAATTTAAAATTAACACTGAGTAATATTTTTATGATTTTTACATTTTGCTTCTTTTTTGTTAAATAACAGCAAAAACTATTTTATGGTATTTTTCATTTATAAAAAAATAACCCTTAGTAAAATAAAATATCTGCCACAAACATGTGAATTAATGACATTTTATTTAACCCCTTAAGCGGTCAGATTTTTTTGCTCAAAATGTGCCAAAAAAGGCGAATTTTTTTATTGCATATAACTATGCATAATACTTCTTTATAGAAGGCGAAACTGGAAGAATTTCATTTTAATTTTCAATTTTAAAGTTTTTACACTATTTTTTTATTTTATCATCGTGGAACACAAAAGCCCCTATATGTTTGCTTTTTATATGTGTTCTCAGTATGCTATGAGAGAGAAAAAAGAATGTTTCATATATCTATAAAAAACTTCTTTCACACTTAAAAAAAATGTGTTTGTACATCTTTTTTTTAAGGTATTCGACTACGTTCGGAACCGTGATTTTTAAAAGCGCATAAATGGATAATTTTCATAATATATAGTGTCACTTGGATTAGAATGCATGTATAAAATTGTTTTATGGACACACATTTTGACAAAAAAAAATATTTAAATACAATATTTCGGCAAAAAATTAACTTAGAATAACCTTTTTTTCAAAATGTTCTTTCCTGAAAAATGCTTCTATTATGATAATGTTTTGCTTGTATATAGTTCAGACCTCTGTACAGAGGCTCAACTAGGATTTTTGAAAAATTCACATTATTTTCAGAGTTACCACCAATTGAAATAATTATCGGCGTTTTTTTCTTAAAATTTATCCCCTCTGTTGTCGTAAGACATGGATAAACCCACTTCTGAGTTATAAATTTCAAAAATTCTAGTTGAGCTTCTGTACAGAGGTCTGAAAGCGAAATAGGCAAAATATTATTACAATAGAAGCATTTTTCACAAAAGGAGGACATTTTGAAAATGTGTCCTTCTATGCACATTTTTTGTCAAAATATTGTACTTAAATAATTTTTTATAGTAATACTATTCTTAAAACAATTTTATATACATTTTCTAATCTAAGTGACACTAAATATATCATAAATATTGTCCATTTATACGCTTTTGCAAAACTACGGTTTCGAATGTAGTCGGATACCTTAAGCTGTTGAGGTTTTTGTTCGTGAGTGTATGCATAAAAATATGCACACACAATTTCAAGCATGGTGTAATACTCAGTCTTACATTGCAATGGGAACACAGATGTTTTGGATTATCTCTTCATTTTCATTTCTTCTCAAGCAACAAATCACACATTGCCTCGCCAATCTCTGTTTCTTAACGAATATTTTCAGGAATTTAATATCCTGCCTTCAATCAAAAATTCCTTGTCATATACAAAATTTAATACTTCTCTTGATAATTTGTATTGTTTATAATTAAAATCATATATTGTAGCTTTAGCTTCAAAGTACATTATTGTTGCATTCAATACCTTGTTTTTGTATGGGGGGAGCGAGGAAAACGAAAACTGAAAATTGAGTGGCATAAATTGAAAGTTTCAGAATCATTGATCTACTAAAGTAACTATTAGCAATTTTCCCAACTCTATGTATATTTACACTATTTTTTCTTTATCACAAGCATTTTTATTGTAGGAAAAACATCATTGGTATTTCTTAAAATTTACATTTTTTCTCTATAAGCAAAGTTTAAATTATTTCAATTTATGTCTTTTAACTTTTAAACTAAAGCAGGGCTGCCATATGTTACTATTTTTAAAATTAATTCTTATACCTTACAGCAGCGTTTCTGAATCTCCGGGGATCCTCAGCGTTTTTTAGGGGGTCCACGGAGATTTATCATGTAATGTTAGTTCCCTGTCTTATAGACTCTGCAAGGCTTCGTGGAAAAATGGATAGGTGGGCCATCCTAGACTAGATCACTAAATTTCACCTTGTGAAAATATTCTATAGAACAATTATTTCGATCAAGAGTATTAATAAAGTTATTTATTGTTTACAATTACATAACCCTTTTACTACATTGCATTATTTTAATTAAATATTTTTGGTTTCTTAAAGGAAGAAAGTAAGAATTAAAACTGTATAAGTAACAGAGGCAAACTTAGGATCATTGAGGAGCTTTTAAATCACTCAGCTATGTGTTGAGAGTCAGGGAGGGTGTTCAAAATCTCTGGGGTCTACGATGTCAAGCTGATACTTAAAGGAGGGAGGGGGGGGGTGAAAGTTTAAGAAACTTACACATTCACTTAATTCTTAGAAACATGATTTATAAATCCTAGATTTTAAAAAGTTGAAAACGCCAAAAAGAAAACAGAAATTTTTATTTTTCTCAATTTGTCTCGCTTACGATATTCAAATATCAGGAAACATTTATAAGTTTGTTTCCAATACATTAATTCACTAATTGATGAAAGTATTTTTTATTTATCTAGTAAACTTCTTCCATTAATCAAAAATACTAAAAAATATTTTTAAGAAAATAAAAGGAAACAAATTACCTTATTCACAAATTATGACATCAATCTCTTAACTTTAAAACATCGTTGGGAAAAGAAACCTTAAAATTTATCTAGAACGCAGTAATTCAAACAATTTACATAATTAATATCTAAACATTTTCTGTCTTTTTTCCCAAATGATCAACTATTAGCTACATCTGTTGTGAAATCTTAACTAGACTTTTCTTTAAAGACAGCTTAATTCACATCAGATCAATATAAAACTTTTCATTCATCAAATACTTAAGAGCAGTCTGTAACCCTGAACAGAGATAAACAACATAGAGAAGAGGAAATGAACATGAATGAGGAGAATTAGGAAATGAAATCAATTGATACAAAAACATTGTTTATTATATGACAAACAGTATACTATATATCAAATACGATTGTGGAATATAAATCATTTGTTAGAAAAGGCATAATGAAGCAATCGAATATTAAATTTTATAATTTAATTCATTGAGTTAATATTAATTGAATTATAATATCTATATTTATTTAATATTCTAATGTGAGCCTTTAAGCCTTTACAAAAATTACATAAAATTAACAACAATAGCTGTAAAATTTAAGAACCACATTATTATATAAAATAACACCTTTCAACAATACCAACAAGAGCAGCTCTGTTTTATTTACTGAAAGAACATAATTCAATAATACAAACGAAACAACTCTTAAGTACATAAAAAAGTTCTAAGATTTTTCACAGTTTAATAATCGTTTGTTGCTTAGTTAGCAGTGTTTTTTTAATTTTGTGCGAATTTTTGGAGAATTTTGATATTTACTTTTAGCGGTTGTGTATCTTGATACAACCATGGCTCTTTTCCATTTGGAAATCTTGTATTACTTGGCCATTTGTACATCGGCCACAATCTTCAAAGGTTTTCTGCCTGCTTTCATCGATATACTAGGATATGTTTTCCTTATCGAATTGATGAAGATATGCTTTTTACTGAGCTTTGAGGGACTCAGTATGAAAAAGGGCTCTTTGTTTCCAGAAAATAAGAAACGGAACGGCTCAGTTCCAAAAGTAAAATCATTAATGATTTTTAAAACATGTGAATCATTGAATATTAATTTTCAATTAGCTCTGACAGAGAAAGACACACAGGCACTCAAACCACAACCAAAGAAAAAGAAACCACTACCTTTGGTGCGCTCGGTAATGGTACATGAGATCTGCTAGGCTTTAGGCTTTGCTACTGAACTAAATACCAAGGCGGAATTTCAAGATTTCAAGTTACCAAAAAAAATGAAAAAAGAAATTCCAATAGTTCAGTCTGAAGCGATCTTCAAATTCTGTGAAGCTTTGGATTTAAATGTCACTCTTGCCAATCCACCATATGCTTTGAAATAATACCTATTATCCAAGGAAGTATAGGACTATCAAATGATACTGCAATAGATATTTTAACACCAAACTTTGAATAACAGACTTTCTTAAAAAAAACTTCAACTGTCCTCATTTTATCTTGGCACTGTTAATGACTTCCCTTCAAGTTGCGAACACCTGATATTTGTGAGAAACGCATTCTTGAACGATGATTTATTATAGCATTTTGACAAAAGTGTACCATTTTGAAAACAAGAAAGTACTACCTAATTGGAAGAGAAACATGTTATCAAAAACGATTAGACAAAATGTTACACAATTTCCATTCATTTTTAATGGACAAAAATAGTCTTTAAGTTGGCTTTATCCAATGTGAAATACAAAATATATGAAAAGGACTGGAAAAAACATCCGATTAAAACTTTTTTCTGAGTTGTATTTAAGAATTATTATTAGTTGAAGTCACAAGAATTCGACTTGAAAACAAGATATTCTGTTTCGAGTTAAAACTAAAACTGATAATCAGAAACATGGCTTTAAAGTCGAAAAAAGAATTCTAAAGAGTGCCTGTTTTAGCAAGAATGGGAGAGGTTATTAAATGAAGGTCTATCTTTATAGGTGATTAAATCCAATGATTTTATTAAAATATTAGTGGTTTCTAACAGCATTATGTATTGCTCAGAAGCTGAAGATAGTTTTTGAAGCTGTTCATTTTCTGCCAACACCAAAATGAACAGTTTAGAATTCACTAAGAAATGTATGAGTTAAGTAATCTTTGAGAAAGAATGAGAAAAAGAGAAAGGAATACCTAAGAAATATTTCCTCAGAAACTATGTTTCTATGAGAAATAATTTCACTTGAATCATTTACATCAAAGGAGAATACAAAAAAAGTGAAGTCGAATATATGTCGAAGACTGTATTGTAAGGAAAAAAGTAGAGAAATAATAAAGTTCTTATTGATTTAAGGAAGATGAAGAAATCTCATATCATCTGATACAAAGCATTTAGAATTGACGAAAAACTTTTATTTCAACATAATTATTTTCATATTTTTTTTTACCGAATAATTTTTATATTTCGAGATCAACATTTCTTTGAACATTTTATTTGAACTGTTACTGATTATTTTCTTAAATTTAAGTTTCAATAAAATTTGTTTTTTATGACTTTATTCAGTCCCGTTTTACACTACACTTATCAGATTATAATATGATCAAGAAATTTACATAAACCGCTTATAACCCTTGCATTGTTATTCTTTCACTGTTACTCTTTCTTTCTTCCTCCAATTCATTTCAAAGTCTTGATAATTGAAATTGCACTCAATAAATTTTAAAATTTAATAGAAAAATTTGTCTGCATCTCCTGAATTTTAATAAAAATTTCCTTATTATTACATAGTTTTGGAATAAAAAGGAAAACTTATTTATCCTGAGATTCATGAAATTTAATTTGAAATAACTCTGTTTTTTTAAATGTCAAGATCCTGACATGAACAACCAGATCTTATTTTAAAATGCCTGAGAGAGGAAGCTAAAGGAGACCTGAGCTAAAGGAAGATTACCAGCTAGATCAGGGATGGCGAACCATTGGCACGCGTGCCATTAATGGCACGCGACGCAATATTTTGGGCAAGCCAGCAATCAAAATGGCTTGCATTTTATTTAAAAATAACAAAGCTCACTATGAAGGATTGCGAACAAACGCGAGTGATCGGTCGCGGTGTGGCGGGGAGTACACTTGTTTGCTATTGTCTTGTCTTATTTAATTCGTGGACTACAACTGCTTATGATGAAAAGTTTTGCAAACACATAACATAGACAATTTCATTGATAAAGCTGTATTTTAAAGTTCATTTGCGTTGTATTTACGATTTTTAAGTGTTATTTAACATGACTAGTTCATCAAAGGAATAAAAAGGGCAAGATAGTAAGTGTAAAGAGAATTTCAAATTTGGTGAATCTACAAATAAATATAGCGTTATTAGTAAAGGCGACAAAGCGGTCTGTTTTTTTATGTTCTAGAATAGTGTGTGGTATGCAGAACATCGTCTGTATAACGGCATTTTGAAACAAATCGCAAATCCTGTTGTCAGAAAAGTGAACCGCAGCAAAAATAATTAATTGCTTAAAAACCGATTGACCGATGACTCTATTTGAGCATGCATTATATTAAATGTATTATCTTACAATCCTAATATAAGTTATATTTGTCATCCAATCTGCAACAACAGAACTGACACTAATGTTACTTTAAATTATATCATGCGTATAACTAAAACATTTACAACTATACAGTGCAGAAGGTATTTTTTCATTGTAAATAAAGAGTTTTGTGTTCTTAGTATTTAGTTTGATTACTTTCCCAATATTTAAAAGTCAAAATTATTTGACGGCATGTCTATACATCATTAAAAACTTCTATGGAAAAAATGGCACGTTGATCCATAAAGGTTGATCCATCCCCTGAGCTAGATGATTAGACGACATTGAAAATGACTTAAATACTTTGAAAATTAAGAATAGGAGAGGAATCGCTACTATAAAAGAGGACGCAGAAAGGCAGCCAAGGTCTATAAAGGACAGTTGTGCTTTTGAAGATGATTAATAAACTTCAATAGTATAAAATACCATGCGCAAAAATAATTAATTATTTAGAAATTATAAAGTACATCTAAATAAGAATAAAAATTGCTAATTCGTGTTAAAATTATACAAATAGTTATTTAGAATAATTGATAAACATTACATACTGTGAAAGATTTTAATTTAAGTTTTTGGAAAGCTATATTTGCAAAATTATTACTTGAAACCATAACATAAATTGTAAAAATGTGATATCCAGACTTACCGATGCCAATTAACATACGTTTCCAATTCTAAGCAAATTTCCCTTTTCATTTGTTTTTATTGTACATAAATAATATATTTTACCTTTTTTTTATTTTTGTATGTTTTTAAAAGCGATTCCCTAACCACTCTAACTTTCGAACTCCAGTAAACATTTATGCATGTAAAAATGTGTAGTGTTTTTCGTGCAAATTTTTTTTTTTTTTTGACATAAAGCTTCAATCAACTTTTTTAAAAAATGTATTTGCGTTCTTTTTTAACTTTTTTAATCGTCAAATATTTTATCTTAACAATATATATGAGAGATAATTTGGTTAAAACAAAGATGTTTTTAAATGGAAATTTTTTAACATGTCATTATTTTTTACTATTTTACATACCGTGAAATCTGGCGAATAACACTCACTTTTAACACAAAATTAAGATCGAATGTATGGGTCTGCGTTATACGCCGGGTATAAAAATGAGAGGTTTAAAAATAGAAAAAGATGAGCATAGAAAAAATTGAACATCTAAATATATATATGAAAATACTCTTTATTTAAAAGAAATGACAATCCTTATGAACTTAAGGGGTGATGGTTCTAAAGGTATACTATTATTTATAAAGCTTGGAATAAGATCTAGAATAAATGATTTCAAAACATAAGAGCATTGAGCACGAACACTTCAGGATTCTTTGTAAAAAGGGGGTGCGCGTTACACGGTGAATATACCTAAGAGTTAAAAATTACAGCTTGAAAATATATGTAGGCGTTATAAGATGGATTTTACTGTAAGCAAGGAAAAATATATATTTTATACAGTGTCAATATTTACATAGTTATAGAATAATTCCAAAACTTTCCTTATAGTGTTCAAAAAGAATCTTTATAAATATGTTTGAATTTTTTTCTTTTAAAGGGCCTTATTTAAGATTTTTTTAAAAAATCATTCACACATTTTAAGTTTAAAATGTACTTCAATTATTATTATAAGTAAAAACTTGATTTTTGCGTAAAATAGAATTTCAGTAAATATTTTTCTTATGCAATTTTGTAAAATTTTTGTCTTATATATTATAATTTCCTAATTCGAATTCTAAAATTCTGTTTATTATAAATTTGATAGTATATCTTTTATAATATCATCTCCTTAATATGAATTGAGTTTAAAAATAACTCAGCAATTCATCTGTAAAATTGTTAATATCTTTAAACCTTATTATCCTGCGAATAAAACTTAATAAAAATATATGTGTCTAATGCACTGCGAATTTAAGAATTCCTTGCTAAATTTGACACACACACATTAAGAGTTGTTAGAAACTGAGCTATTAAAAGCAGTAATTACGAAACTTTAAGTTCTTAAAACTCAAATACATTCATGTTTGAGTTTCAAGAAATTAAAGTTTCGTAATTACTGNTTAAAGTTTCAAACTTACTATTCAAACAGAGGTTTATTAAATCTAAGCGAGGGATTCAATTTCAAGATGCTGTGTAAGTCAAATATGACACTTAAAATATGTCTAAACCGCGCAACTTATATAAAATACACATGTCTATAATAGCTTTTTTTTAAAAAAAAATGAGCAATGTATTGCGTTTTAGAAAGATTAGGTTTATATAAGTTTCTGTTTGGTATCCCATTACTATGGTTTAACTAAGCATATTAATGCTGCAAAATTGGCTAAATCTTACATTTCGAAATAGTAATATTTATACTAAATTGGACTTGGAAAAACAGTTGTACAAAAAAATTTGATTACCTAACAAGATCTTGTTTTCTAAGACTATGTATCTCTGAACAAATTATTATGCTTTTTAAACGTTTAATTCACAAAAATAAATAAATAAATATCTCAGCCATATCTTCTAAAAAATAATGATTTCTTTAAAAAAGCAAAGGGAGAGGGGGCTGTAAATATCATACATAGATTTTTGCAAGGAATGTATTCCTGTCCATATTTTTAAAATTTTGTAACGTTTCATTAAAATTGATACGTATGCATATAAAATATTTTATCTTTATAACAAAACAAGAAATCGTAAGTAAAAGAAGCTACGGAAAGTTAAATGGTGAACAGGAGATACAATTGTGCATTTCCACTCAAAGCATCAAATGATGATTTAATAGATTCATTATTTATTGGCATTGTTCTTTTTATCAATACGGTATTGGCAATGAACCTCGTAATTCTGGACCATGGTCAAGTGTCGAGGAAGGCACCAAATCTAGCATCTCAGTTCCCATTCTTCCATCATCTTCCAACTTTTAAAAGGCTTAACATGCATAAGCCCTTAACACAGTGGATCTTTAGAGGCCCAAGGATTCCAACCTACGACTCAATAAGTATAAAACAAAAATAATTCATGACTATGACCTTTCAGGCACCACCATAACAGACACTGAATTTTAAAATGTTGAGTCGGAATCTAGATTTAAATCAAATCATTAGTTCATCAGGTAAGACTTATTATCACACATTTATTTTCTGTGTATTTTATTATTTTGTTTTTTCCCTCTCTTCTATTACAATTCTTAATAGAAGAATTTCTAACGTAATTTCTTTAAAGAAAAACAATTGAACCAAGACCTCAATTTAACTAACCCTTATTTATAACGAATTTCATGATTTAAAGAACTTTTCTCTTTACCCGATTAAAATGAAGGCAGACTCTCCTATTTAACGAATTTTTTTCTAATGAGCTGCGGATTAGTGGTTTACCATTGCAGGCCTAGTACATTCCCTGGATGAGTGAGTGAGGGGATATTAACGCCTCACTGTTCAGCTACTCGAAGGCTTTTGGTGACAGACCTCGTAATTTTGGACCATGGTCAAGTGACGAGTTCGACACCTGAGCTGGCACCCCCCTCTCCTAACTACGACACCACACCAACGGAAGGATATTTGATCTATCGATAGATTTAACGTGCATGGCATCCCTACACGGTGGATCTTTAGTGGTACTGGGCTCGAACTCATGACATGCCTGCTATGATCCGATACCTTGACCACTGGGCTACCGCAGCCCTAGTGCATTCCCCGGAATGTTTAACAAATAATAAACACCGAAGTAATGAATTATTTCAGCAGCTGGAATTTTTTTATTAGTTTGTATTAGAAAAAATGGTTTTTCTTTCAAATGACTTACTTTCTGTCCAGAACAGAAAATGACTTTTCTTGTAAGCAGTAAATGTCAACGGGAAATGTTGAAGAACATTATTACCCTTAGCAGGTGCAAATGAGTCATGAGTGTAATCTATCGTATGAGTCTTAAATAGGACCAGAAATTCCTTTCTTATCTGTGTCACTGAATTTGAGGAAACTGTTGATTCGTCGGAGCCAATGAACAGCGATTCCAATGCAGAAATCGATGATGAAACTCCGATCAAAACTGTTGCATTTTCTTATGTTTTATTTTGTTTGGAAACGGTGAAAACATATACCTCTATCTTATGTAACGGTGTGTAAGTGATGCAGTATCTCCTTCTCTGCATAGAGGCAAAAAAGAACTATTTCGAGTTAGATTTTCCAACATCTATTGGTCAGTATTCTAAAAATTCCAATTACCTAGTGTGTATTAATTCATTGATAGTATGTTTAGCTGTTGAATATAAGAAGTGTATAATTGCGAACAATTTATGTTTTTTGTGTAGTTGCTAATAGAATTTCCAAAAGATAAATGCAAGTAGTTTGTATTTTATTTCGACCCCGATAAAAAGAATAACCCCGAATTAGTTAATGTTTAGTTCCGATGAATTCATAAAATCTACTGTGTATTTACTCTTTTTATAATGTTATGTTTACTCTTATTAGTTCATAATCCAATTCACTATCATGTGTATAGGATCAATTTTTTTTAAAAAAAAATAACTATTGCACATAATTCCAGTAATTTATGCAGAAAAAACAATATATTGTAATATATTTAATGAAATATATATATTTATTAATTCCCAAAATATGTCGTAAAGAACGAAAAAGCCAGATTGCGGCATTTATTATTTATTATATGCACAGGTCTGTGCTTTGAATATAGGTAAATTTGTCATCATTTCACAGTAAGTTGATCTATTGGATAAAGAGCAGATTTGACCATTTTTTTTTCACTGATAATGTAATCTAATACTAAAACATAGACGAATAATAATCAAGTTGGAAAAGATATTTCATAGAATCTAAAAAATGTTCAATTTCTTTAGGGTTATTAATCATAACAGTTCGAGATAAATTTATCCATTGTGAATCCGGAAAATAGTTGTAATAATAATAAGGCTCTCTCTGACAAACATGGTGGCTAAAAACTTTGATTCTGTGAGATATTAATCAAATTATTCTTTCAAAGAAGATCATCTTTTATTGTAGATTCGATAAATTATTCCTATCTGTTTATATTCGCCCCCAAACACAGAAAGGGCGGTATTGATTCTGATTTATAGATTCTGGTTATTACGAAAGTATATTTTTTTTTTGACAAAATATTGATAGAAAAGAATATATAGCTATTTAAATATCTTAAAGAAATACACAATGGTAACTAGAATTTTTGCAGTTAAAACTGGAAATGTTTATCGTTATAGATAGTAGTGGGACAGTGACAGATTTAATTTATGAATAAAGCAATGAAATTGGTAGTGAAAGTAAAAGAAAAAATGGTAATGCAAGAATAGTTCTGTAAAAATTTATTATTTTCTTTACCAGAGTGATTGAGTTACATTTACATCGCTTTTTTAATGTGCACAGCTGACGGACATCGTCATTTTGAACCAATGTCAAGCAACGAGGACGACACCTGAGATGGTAACCCCTCTACTAAAAATCCCTTATTTGTTCAGTAAATGGATAACCTTTTGATGCCTGAATATTTGAAAACCTTAAACGCGCTGTTCTTTTGCTTTGATGATGAGAAATAATTTCTGATCGCTTCTGCTCGAGGTTTATTCTACTGTGTTAAAGTTGTGATTGATTAATTATAACACACTTAAATGGCTATAATTTTCTGAAAAAAAAGAAGAAAAAAAAAACTAATGATCTCTAACGACGAAATTTAAAATTGTCTGCTGCGTTTGAGTCACAACAAACGCGATCTCAAATTTTTGTACCAGAAATGGCACGACTAAGTATATGACAGAATTCAGATAAGATTTAGACAAGGGTTAAATTACTAAATTTTTGATACTATAATTGAAAAAGCAGAAAGAATATGAAACTGGAATAAACAAAAACGATAAAAGTAAATAAAAATATTTGTATGTATACTTCTTATGAAACGATGTTAAATACCATACTTGAAGCGCAATTTTAATTCTAACACTCCTTTAAGAAAGGCATCGTTTCGTTCAGTTTTTCGGAGTTCGTGGATTTTATGCTATCAGTCCTAAAGAGTAAAACAGTTCTTTAAGATCTATGAAAATGTATTGTATAAAAACAATCTTTAAAATGAATAATACCGCAGTAAAGTTCGCACAGTAATTTCCAGAATATTTTTAACTTTCTCCATCACTGGGACATAACTATCATTTGCTAAAAATACAAACACGTAGTGTTAAATCCTAATCACAAGCAATCTATTGTCCATAAACAAGTTAACACTTCAACAGCTGAAGTAAAACTGACTAAGTTTTCCACCAGTGACTGATATTCTTTGTCTGCGTGGTTGCCTTCCACTTCTATCTCAAAATCCGCTTACGTCGTAGATCGTGATGTTTATGAATTTCTCCAGTATTTTCCAGAAGCTTCCATAAGATAGCCAAGTCAACAAAAATGGTTGCCGCATAAAATTATCGTGTCGCCAAGTATGATGCCAACTAGGCTGTATCGCCAATATTTTTCCACGTTTCCATTGAAACGCTATTATAATGTAAGGTATGACGTTGCTTGCGAATATTATATTTCTTGTCATAAAATAAATACAACAGAAAGTAATATTAACGTATTAAATATCTAGATATGAATTATTTACACTATTTTAAGATGATGAAATTAATTACACAAAATTTGTAACAGTATTTATCTTGTCTTTGATAAAATAATTATTGATATTTCTCTCTCACACACACACACACAATCCATTATTAAAAATTAAAACTTAAAAATACTTTTAAATTGTTTAAATAATAAAATATGTATAAAAATTACCCGAAAGACATATTTCCTTCCCTGTTTATCACTGAACCACCTCAATTGAAAAAAACAATGCTTTGGTCTTTCTTGTCTATTATTGAAGAAACTGTTTGCAATTGGTGGATGGCCTTGTAATTGTGAATGAAGGCTACTTTCGACATTACCTAGAAGTGACATCCAAGTATCAATTGTAGAAATGAATGAGCCAAACGTTGATGAAATGTTATAACAGCTGCACGTGCCATGAATGAATAGAGCTGCCGAAATGCGAATGAAAAAATGTGAATTCTTATGTCCAGATAAATCATTGAAACGTACTGAATGTTACACAGCTAAAGTCGACGCATAGTAAAGAAGAAATGACAGTTCCTTTGATAGAGAAAATAGTTCCCTCTTTGGACACTTCGAATAAGAAAATGAATGCAACAGTACATGAATTGGTCAAAGATGGAAAAATATAATTTCTTTTCAAAAGAAAAGTGAAATTGCAATGGTTATAAAATATAAAGTAATAATTTGTAATAGCGTGTGGATATTTATTTTCCTAATAAACAAGTAATATAAAAAAAGAAAAAAAATTCAGTCAATTCCTACTTAGATCAACAAAGAAAATTTTTATTTTAGCTATTTTTATTAGATAGTTACAATTAATATAAATATGTATATACATATGACAGAATCACAACATTAAGTGGTAATTAATTTTTTTTTAATTATCATTAAAGTATCGTATTTTCATCCAAAACAATTGTGTCTATAAAATTTCAGTTCAACTGAATGTTTTAAAACGTGAGAAATAAACCTTTTCAAGTTTTGACACAAGTCGCTAAAAGGGTCGCCAAAAATGATACCAACGTGGCTGTGTGTATTTGTAAATCTTTAAATAATTAGTTTTAATCAATTAATTTTTGTTAATTATAGTTAAATTATTGTATTGTCATCTAAAATAATCATGTATATATAATTTCGGCTCAATTGAGCGCTTTAAAATGTATTTTATTAACGATTGCGAATTCCACTAAAATAAATAAATAAATATAGAGAGTGTGTGAGATAATAGTGTAGGAATTGAATGAAAAAGCATTGCTTATTTAAATTTAAAGTAACCATTGTTGATTTTTTTTAACTGTTATCGTATACGAAAAGCTTGAAAAATTAATTAAAATTAGTACTTCTCTTTTTTTTTAAATTTTTGATCAAGTACTATAAACTATTACCATACAATTTACATTTAATGTAAGATGTAATGATTTTTTTCAAATTGTGTGTGTGTTTTAAACTTCATTATATTTGTTGCTGTTGTTACTTATGCCACATGGTCGACAATAACATCAGATCAAGGCCGAGAAATTCATCGTGGCAAAGGGCTACATGTACTCAGGTCGTTATCCGTAGCTTGGAGCCCCATACAGGTGACTGCGATTTGATTCAGTTTCACCCCAATTTGGAGAGAGAACACCCTGAAATGGTCGGGGCCTCCTACCTCTCTTCCCCTTCTTCCAACCTCACGAGAGTACTTGCGGCTCGACGGCTTTTTAGAGTACCCACATGCTGCAAACGCACCGTACATATTACATTCCGGGATTCAAACCCAGGCACAATGGCATAGCAGTCAGCTTCAATAACCACTATACCAAATGCAATTCCGTACAGAGAACACAATTTGATGCTATCTACATTTTTAAATGAAATATATAAATTGTTATTTGAACAATTATTCTTCAATTATCTTTAAACAATAAATGACATTACATTCTGTAATTTTAGATTCTCAATAAATTGCCATTTTCTCTTAACAGATAAATCTAAAATAGGAAAAAAAATCAATCTCTCAAAGATTCATCATACAAAAACTTCATTGCTAGAAATAAAGCGCGAATCCTCTCATCTGAGAATAGGGATTAAGAGGTATTTGAAAGATTATCATTAATGTCCCAAATTTATCTTCTTTGTGTAATCCTTACCATGAGTTTCCGTGACTTTTTACGTCTAATTTTTTTATTTCAACTTGATTCAGTTTTCCAAGGCAAAGTCTTTTAAAGACTTTGTAATTATATTCTTTAAAAACATGTAAATGATTTTAAGAGGTATGCTCTTTTGAGTTAAATATTAAAAAAAAAAACTTCATTTGATTCAGGAATTTCGTTGTTTGCTATTTAAAAAAGGATTTAGTTGTGTTTATGTGTATGTGTCTGCCAGTACTATGAATTGTTCTTTTTAAATAGTTGCAATAAAAGCTGAAAAACTCAACTTGAGAAACTATCTGCTTTATTTAGAATGCTAGAGAATTATTCAAGATATTGATGTTATCTTGCAGTCCTCAGTGTATATTACAGTAAGATATTTTTCTCAGTATAAAAAAGCTTTGAGATAAACAAGAAATTGAAAGCAATGTAACTAGTAATTCATTTTTACGAATCGAAATGCGGATTAATTTTTTTCAGGGATTCGATAACTAATTTGAACATTACTCTCTTTTTCAATTTCTGGTTGTTTTTTTTTTCATTTATAACTTAAATTAAGACATCATAAGATACACATATTAAAAGTATCATTCCATTAGATTATTATTATTAGATAGTTTAAGTGTAATTTTTAAAATAATTTTGCATGGAATATTGCATGAGTATTTTTCTTAATAGAAAATGTCCATAAGTGTTTTCTGGAAGGGTAAATTCTGTAACTATTTGTTTAAAAAAATATCCCAATCAATAAAAATGTTACAAAACATTTTATAAACATTCAATACAATTCCCTCAGTAGAAGCACGCATGTTATTTAAATATTTTTATTAATACATATGTTATCCAAATTGTCTCCTAAAATTTACCTTTAAGGCGTTAAAATTTTCATATTTGATGTTTATACATATTTAAAAATCGTAATGAAATATTTTGACTCACTCTTCACTATCAGAAATAAGGGTTTTCGGGAAATGCAAGGTTGGCATCATAACAAATTATGAAATTCAACTCTTAAATTTTACCGCTTCGCTCCTTTTGAAAACACTGATTGTGAACTGCATTTAAAACGCATAATTATGACAAGAACCCACGCCTTTTAAATTTAGAGTCCTATAATTTCTAAATGAAGCTCAAGAATTGTAAAGAGGTCACCTAAATTTTCCTAGTTTCAACCTCAAAAACCCGTGATGTTTAATAAGAGAAGTACCTAACTTCTGTTCGACGTATTGTAAGTTTTAATAAACAGCAACCTCGATAAATCCATACTTTAATATATAGTTGCATTTAACGAGCAAAAAGTTTCATCAATACGTGCGATAATCATATTTAATTCGATTCAAAAATTTATTGTTTTCATAAATCTGTATGTGTGAAAATTACATATAAATTTTTAATGAGAGACATTACATTTTATTAATTCATACAACAATCATGTAAATTTGGATTTAAGGATAAGTGTCCCTCACCCTTCGCGTACTGATCAAGTTTAATTTTACATAATAATCCTCATTGCTTATTAATATATGAGCTCATCAAGTTTACGTTGGTTTATCCGAAGGCGACACACAATATTTCATGTGATTTTCGTGTTTAATTCAATTTAACTAGCAACAACCAGAATTAATTAATACAATGATCACATTTAATCAGATTTAACCATCCACAGTTCTCATTAGTTCACTCAACGGTCGGATTTAATTCAGCTTATAATAGGAAATGTCAATCTATTCAGAGGTGATGATTAATTGCTTTTAAAGAGTATATACTCTTATTCTGTATTGGAGGTGTGATGGATTGATTGTTTGTTTATCAACATTGTCTTCAGAAGGCAACACTGTAAAGTATTAATATTAATGGTAGAGAATTTCCACGAGCTTTTCTCATAACTAACATTTGGGGATAATTTGCAATGGTGTTTGATTTGGAATCTCGCCTTGTAAAATACTTACAATTAATACAAACCAGTATTAGAATTTAAGTAAAAATGTAGAGAATAAAGAAGAAAAGTTATAGAAGATGCATACATAAATTAGACTGCGTGTTGTAGAAGCATTACTGAGTGACCACAGTAATTTTACTAGATTAAGAGAGTCTCCACCACAAAAATAGATTCCGTGACTACAAATCTAACGCTTAGGTATGTATTAACTATTGCAATTTTTATTTATTAGAGTTGGATCCCGAATTTAATCAGGTTCTTAATTAGTAAAACTCTCTACATATTTATTTTTTTATAATAATCATTATTCAAATAAATTCTCTAAATATTATTTGATCTCTTTAGTAAAAATATCTGTCTTACGATAAATGGTACAAATGGAGCGGATACCTTTCAGTGTGAAGCTTTTTTGCTATTTTAATTTGGACCAGGGTTACAACGAGAGGTCATTATAATTTTGAACTGCAGTCAAGCGACAAAAATGACATGGGAGCTCTCTCTTCGTGGTAATTTTTCTGCGAACTTTAACTCTGTAGAAACGCGAGGACTTTTTAAGGTATCCGACTACTTGCGACAATTTTTGTTTTAAATATGGAGATCTGGAGATTTTTTTGTGGTTTTTAGATTTATTTAGTACACTTTAGAAAACTAAGGCTAAAATTAAGAAGAGAAAAATAGTAAATGATTACTACTAAAATGGAAAAAAAAAAATATGTAAAAATTAACAAAATTAACATAAACGAGGCCCGCTCTGTTCAAATAGTAAATGAACAAATTCTCAAATTTTCAATTTTCATGTATTACTTTATTATTCCTTTTTGAAGTGACCTTCAGGATAAGATATATTTTAATTTTTACAAAATCAAGTGCACTGTATCTTAGTTGCAATATATGAAATTGCTTAAAAAAACAGTGATTATGTATTCACATAAAGAACCGTAAATTTGGTAATCAAACAGTGATTGATAAATCGGAAGGGAAAAGCACTTTTATACTGTTACACAGAACACACACAAAAAATTTCAGCAAACTATTTTAAAAACTTTTTGAGCAATCACTGTCCTCGTTCGAGTTTTTCGGAAAAAAAACTCATTTCGAGTAAAACGCATTTTTAAGTTTGACATCGTATGTAAAGTTAGGGCATCTGATATTACTAAAACGCTTGTAGCTTTTGATCTAGTGAATGGAAAATAAAAATTTTGGTATTTTTGTAAAGCTAATAAGATTGCCTATAAAATAAAATCATAAAAAATTGCCAATTTGTAAGAAAAATCATGATTTTGGGGTAGTCGGACACCTTAAGTTTTAATTTATTTAAAGGGCATCTGTTCCCCTACACAAGGGATCTTCAACCTTTCACACTTTTAAGAGCCAAATAAATAAATTCACATTCATCCGCAGGCCACATGACTGTCAAGAAAATATTAAGTCAGAATGTTTATATAAAAAAAGGGGGGTTTGTTTTACAATCCTGGTGTGTCTACAGATTTGTGTGTATATATACATAGTTTCACAAAATTTTTAAATGGAAGTCGAATTAAAATTCTTTGCAAACCTATTAAATATAAGAGTCCATCTTTTTTTTCCGAAAATTTCTGAGATTTCATGCATCGTCAGCTTTTTTATATTTAAAATTATTTAAGATACAGTGCAATTTATGAAACATTCGGCATTTTTAGAAAATGTTATTATAAAGGACATGAAACACATTAGTGTCAGAGAGAGAAAGGTTATAAGACTGACTTTCAAGAGACTTAAAATTAATTGGCCATCGAATTTTCACCAACTTCCTTCCACCAGAAGTGTTTTTAAAAATTTCTGTGAATTTGTTGTAAATATTTGTAAATCTTCTTAACATTTTTTTTCTTTCTTTCCCTTGTGTGATTAATACTTACTTCTGTTAGCCCCGTTGATACTTTGTGGTGCACGGAGATTTTATAATTGTTTTCAGTAAAAAAAATTTTTTTAACAAAACCCTCATCAGCAGGATGCTTTAAAGATCGAGGACAACAGAAAAAAAAAGTGTGTGTGTGTACTTATGTAGCACGTAAGAAGTTATACTTCGTTGGCGTAACAAGATTAAAATCTTTCTAAAAATCTTTAGCAGGGCAAGCTGGGCCAAGAACGAAAGGCGGTGATGAGCCGAGTTGAACGATACTAACCTTCAGTCAATCGGACCAGCCAAACCTGAGGTAATCACGGTTTAAATAAATTTAAACACCCCCGCACAGAGACAATAGGACCAATAACATGGGGAGGGGGGTCGAAGGCGGGAATGATCTGTCCCGTTCTATATATTTCTAGACAAAGCATTTTCGTATTCGTTCCTACGGAACGCAAAGCAAAGGCTCTCTGACACGGGGTGTATTGCTCAGTGGTAGAGCATTCGACTGCAGATCGGGAGGTACCCGGTTCAAACCCGGATGTCTGCATTTTCAGAGAAGTGAAGAGAAATAATTTTTTTGAGAATTTCAAAGGTGGCAATGATCTGTCTTGTTTTGTATATTTCTAGACAAAGCACACATTTTCGTATACGTTCCTACGGAACACAAATCAAAGGCTCTTTGACACGGGGTGTATAGCTCAGTGGTAGAGCATTCGACTGCAGATCGAGTGGTCCCCGGTTCAAACCCGGGTGTCCACTTCTTCAGGGAAGTGAAGAGAAATATTTTTCAGAGAATTTCGAAGGCGAGAATGATTTGTCCCGTTTTGTATATTTCTAGATAAAGGATTTTTGCATCCGTGACGGTGTGCGCGTGCATTGCAAAAATTTACCATCATCCTATTTCTCTGACACCCCAAAAGAAGTATAACTTCAAAAATGGCATGTCTTAAGACAAAAAGCAGACAAGTCAATTGTTTTTGAAATTGTCTGATATTCAATTCCACTAAAATGCCTTCGGGGGTCATTTATAGTCGCGGGCACACACACAACCGGTTGAAGACACCTACTCTGCACCACAGGTTCTCAGATTGTTTCCTACAGAACCCGTAGGAAAGATGTGACTGATGAGGGGTTTCGTGGACAGTTAAAATTTAACTTGGGAATGCGTAGCAACATTTAGGATGTTCGTGAAATATTTTATATAAAGTAAAATATTTGTGACACATTTCCATTATTATTAAAGTTAAAATAAATAAATCATGAGATTTTTACGTATTAAAAATAATTTATTGTAACATATTATAGATAGATTCATGAAATATAAGTAATGATATGAGTCAAATGATAGAAGTCGGGCTGATCAAGAATGCGGTCGTCGTTGAAGTATAAATAGGAACGGAATCTCGACTCTACATGAAATAATTTTTCTAAATTATGGCAGTATTAAAAAGTCGAGAGATGTGAAGCGAATGAAACAAATTTTCTACTGTTTTGAACCTAAAGTATTGTTATTCTTTGTAATGTTAAGAAAATAAAAAGCACTTTAAGTATATATTTTTGCAAGCAATTTTTAACTTGCGCATAACTTAATTAATCAGAATTATACTTTTGTTAGAGTTTTTTTTTACAAATAGTCTTATTATATAAGGCTTATCAATGTCAATTTCTTTTTCATTTACCATTTTCAGGACATCAAATTTAAATTCATAATTTCTCTATTATGCATTTCTTTTGGAGGTTCATGATCAAATTTTTGGCATAAAAAGGCGTTCATCAGCACAATATGTTTAGAACCACTGTTCTAAACGGTGGATGTTTAGTACCATTAAGATTGCAACCCACAAAATATCGGAGTGTCTCATATCATTTATTCAAACTGTAATAATACCCATGTGTTATCAATATGCATTAAGCTTATTTTAAACAAACACCACATTTAATTCGCAGAATATATATTTTTCCACATTTAATCAACCCAGAATTGCTTATTATAGTTACATTGTATATAAAAATTTGAGTATTTACATTATTCAAACGAATAAATTTTGTTACATTAAGTTAACGGAATAAAATAAATTGTTCAATCACTTGACTGGGGAGAAACAAAGTTTATTTTTTCAGAGAGATGATTTATCCCAATCTCATTACCTACATAGTGAAAAAAGTAAAAGGAGTTTTCATATCGTTTCTAAATGTTTTAAACTTGTAATGGAGCAGAATCATACACTTATTCCATGGTGTGATGGGGAAAATAGATGTAACGGGTTCCTTATGATATTTTTATCGTTTGATTTGTTCAAAATTATGATATCCATTTCTAGAATTTTCTTTTCTGTAGTTATTAGTCAAACTTCACTGCGAACCATTTTTTAATTTCCATGGTAAAGATACAAATATATCATACTTAGAAGAAATAAGGAAAATCAGCACATTACAATAAAAAACTGTATAGTTTTTTTTATTTATGAATTGAAAGTTTAACATATATATTTGTACAAATAAAATTTGAAACAAATATTTTTTTTTTTTTTTTTTTGCTTTAAAATTACCAGAAAGGCGAAATGTCGAAAGGTTCTAAATCTCTAAGTCTTATCTGGCTAATTTTATCGCTGCAGCACTGATCTCTCTCCTGAAAGCTTATTTAACAAATAGAAGTTTTCGGGATATTTCTCTCTTTTCAAAAATGAAATACTACATCTCAATGTTAAGAGCACTTTTGCATTTAACGAGAGTGCTTCAGAAAGTTTGTCGGCGTTTATCAAAAGATTTCATATAAGCTCAACGTTCTCGATACGAGACGAGCCAAATAAGTATTAATGCTTTATTCTTAAGTTCCTGATTATTTTCAAATAAACAATATGCAAATAAAATTAATAAGATGAGAAGATAGATGGAAAAGTACCGTTGCTAATTAAGAACCTGGAACTGGACGGCGATGTAAGATATATGAAAGGTATATTCAAATGTTACACAAAATGAATTCTTTCATTCGTTTGTAGATGTTATACAGTACTTAAGAATAGAACTATTGTTATTTAATGAGTATGTACTGTCTTTTTCTTTTACCTTCTTAATGCTTCTCAACTCTGTGTTTCGTGTTAACAGCCAACATAATTATTTTGTTTCTCAATACCATCAAACCAAGCGCTATCCACCACGCTAAACACAAAATCCAAGAAACTATGTCTTCTTTGTTCATCAAACCAAGCCCTGTGCTTAGGGCTAAGCACACAAAGGAATTTCCCTTCTTTTACACAAAACTCACTCCAGCGCCTTCGCGTTCCAAAACCGACGGATTATCATTTCCTTTGAATGCCTTGTTCGAAAGTAAACCACCTTCTTCTACGAAATAGCAATCCACCCCCACAGATGCGGAGAATTGCGCCAAACATTCCATAATCCACCGCGAACAGTATCCAGACACTCCAAAGTACTTGTATAGTCTTTATTCTTAATTGATTACATAAAATTGAATTACAAGGCCCATGAATTCTACACATCCCTTCTGGAATGAAGTTAGCTGTTTTAAAGAAGTATGTTTATTTCAAGTTAAAATGAATTATAAATGGGCTACAAGTAATAATAATCATTAGCTTAGAACACATTGAATAGATACATTTAAAAAAAAAGACTCTGATTCTAAAAGTATACTATTTTTTCGAAATCATGGAATAATGTCGAATAAATGACTTAAAAACATACTAGCATTGTAAGCGCACACTTCTTGTTTCTTTGTAAAAATGGGGGTGCGCGTTATACGCCGAATATACCTAAAAACTAAAAAAATGTAGCTTGAAAGTATGGGTGCCCGTTATACACCGATGCGTGCTATACGCCGAATTTTGCCGTAAATTAAACGTAAATTAAAAGAAAAGAGCATGTTAATGTGGCATTGAACTTAAATTGAAATGTGTTATTAATATTTGCATATTTTAATTAATAAAAGCTCTCAGATAAAGTACCATTTTTAACATTTTTAGTTTTAAAATAAAATGATGATATAAAGCCACATAGTATATATTTTCCCTTTTTATTTCGAATTTCAGTAATTAACTTGTTCAAACAAATTTTATATTAGTCCGTAATTCATTTTTAGCTTCAAATTAAGTTAACTGCGGCATAAAAATTATTTTAAGTTACCACTTCTAATTGCAAAAACTGCATACGAATTATAAAAATCTTAAGTACATTTTAATTACATAGCTGACATAAGTACTTTAACTATCGGCATTGCTTTAATACATTAACATTTAAAAGGCAAACAATGATTTTTATACTTAGGAGAATTGCCTGAAATGAATGGTTTTCAATAAGTAGATGAAACTCAAGATCGTTGATAATAAAAAAAGGTAGAAAATTAGAAGTGAGGCTCAAATAATGGGGAAATTATACCTCATTACTCCTTTTTTTATATATTTATAAAGAATAACTTCTCCATTATATTGTTAAATTCATTAAATGGGAGGAATTCTTAAGCATTTAAGCATTATTTGATAACGTGCTCCTAATTAAGAAAAGTGAATTAATCATTTTTCTACCTTATAAATTATGATAAATTTCTGAAAAAAATGGCAAAATAATTAGCTTTTTAATTAATATAACTCTCATCTTAAGACTTTAATGGAACTATGGAAGCTTTTAATAGACCTACTAATGAAAATATCCATTAATATAAAGTTGCATTCAATGAACCCAATATTTTTTTAATTTTAAATAATGTTTTTTGCACGATTTTAATATTATGTATCATACTCAAAATGTTACAAGTTTTTATTATACTGAAATATATATTATACTATCATTGTAAAATCACAGAATATTGCATTCCCTTTTATGGTATTGAGATTTAAAAATATGATAATGGAAGAATATTTGTGCAAAAATTGGTATCTAGTTGATTACTTCTTTCTTTTTAATTTTGGTTTAATTTGATATGGTTTGCATACAAGGATAATACTCACCAGAAAGAAAAACAGAAACTGGCAATTCAATTTTATGAATAATGAAAAAAAATGCTATCTTCATTAAACATTTAAATTGTGAGTTGAACGACTTTCTTAAAAATATGAATTGTTAATAATCCATTTATGTGCGTGATTGTACGAACACAATTGTGTTCATTCTTAAAAGGCCAAAAGATGCATTAAATTTAAATAGCTTGTACTTCTAACTTTCTTCTACAATTCATGTAATAACAAATAAATAGTAGTTAAACAGAAACTTAAGACAAAATTAAACTTAATGCTAGCATAATTTGTTTACAAACTCCCCGTAATTAATCTTATGAATTCGGTATTTGAATAAAAGTGTTTGTATAAATTTGTTAAAATATTATTTCCTTTTCACTAAAATTAATTAAAGTAATAGAAAGTTTGCTTAATTACTTTTCAATATTGTATTAGAACTCCAAATTCGTAACAGTTATAATTAGTTTTGTCCTTAATTAAGCATATCATTTTTATTTGTCCTCTTTTGCCCCTATTCTTGATTTTAATTTAATTGTGGCAAGACACGCTCCGAAAACAAAAGGTTTGTTGACTTCAAATAAGATTATTGTCGCTTGCATTCACACCGCCTCTACGCATTGAAAAGTTTCCCTTGTAAAATACGTCTAAACATTTAAAAATTAGGAGGACCTTTACAGTAATAATATTTTTTACCTAAGCATTATTTTTTTGTTTTTAATGTATTTCACTTTCATTTGGCATTTTTTAACGAATTTCCAATAAGCATTCACAAAAAAAGCATTTTACAAATATTCACGCCAGATGAAAAACCACATTAACTTTTGTTATGCATAACTTGACGGACATATAAATGAAATTTTATGCGTGAAGTCAATTATTGTAGGAGTAATAACATTTTAAAATCTCCTCAGAAAATTTTTAATTCTTCATTAAAAAAATATTTAGCTTTATGTAGTATTTTGAGCATAAAAACTTTTTAACTTAATACATATACACATAGATTAAAAGTAGTACAAACTTTAAAAATACTTAAGTAAAAAGTTGTAAAAACTATTAAATCAAAGATTTTTTTTAATAAATCGTTCCATGCCACTTTAAAAGTAGTTTCACGAGAGTGAATTCAAACTTTTCTCTTTACTGTGTCTACCGTGTAGCGCCGTCGCGTCTGTACTAACTTTCGTTATGTACAATCATTAAGAAGAATACAGTTTGATTGCGGAAGGAAACTTTAGTATGTCTCTTCTGTTTGTGAATAACAGTATACTTTTTCAGTTGTAAGATATTATTTTCAAACAAAAATGGTACGTGGAATGCCACGTGATGGAAGTGAAACTTCTTTGGCGACGTTGGAACATTGACTATTTACCCTAATATTCCAAATTGACAGAGAATATGTCTCAATCGCCTAATTTGCATGAAAGGTATTAGTGGCGAAATGAGTCTTTCTGATACCGAATCCTTAGTAGAAAGATGTCCTGGAATTTCTGGGTAGATAAAACCATTATATTTTGATAAATTTGATATACTTTTCCTATTTAAACTTTGACGGCAGTTATAGCATGCTTTAATGTATCTTCTAAATTAATTCCCGGTAAAATATGTTATAAAATATTTTTGTGCTCAGCAACAGGCGGCGTTCTCAAATCATCTCTAAACCATAATCTATCATAAATTGAACACCCGTGACCGAAAGTATTATCAATGAATTGCTTTTGAAAATCTTTGTGAGCATTTTTATGGGAATCATAGTCTTTGTAACGTAACATAGAATTTATTATTGATTTACCTGCATCAGTTCCAACACACACTGGGCTTGTTGAGGGCTCTGTAGTTAATGGCACAGGGTGGTTCACAAAGTCAGTAGTAATCTATGCTGTCATTTGAAGAGTATCAATAGCATTCCCATCCCTTAAACTGAGCATTAAAAGAGTATTTTGCAGTGGTTTTTTTTCCCGTGCTCGATATTCTCTCATGTACTCTGATGGATATTCGGCAGTAGCACTTAATAAAGTTGCAATATTTTTCTATTTTTCTTTTTTATTATTTTATTTATTTTTATTATTTTTTTTTTGTCACTTTGTCGACTGGACTTGCTGCTAGTTTTTCTTTTTTTCTTTCTTTCACGAAACTCTTTTCCTCTTTGTGCATTTGATTTAGGCATTCTGATTAGAATTAATATAATAATTCAACGCAAATAAAAGTCAAAAAAGCAAATTAGCCGCCGAAAACATTGCCATGTAGCAAGCAATCTAAGAAAATATTTCAAAAAAGCACGCTTTTGATGCGAGAGCTCTTTTGTCTACACCGTAATATCACTGCATCTCATACAACCCTTGATAGATGTTCCCGGGTCTGAGGGAAAAGGACTCCCAATAGGAAGGTGGGAAAGTGAGCAATCATCCAACTTTTTCACGGATATGATGCAAGTCACGTGGTGTTCCCGCTCCCCCTTTTCCTCCCAACTCGCTATCCTTTCATCATGGTGACGATTCGGAGGGATGGGGGGAACTAATTCCGTTCGCTTTTTCACTGTTACGTAAAACTGGGCAAATTTCTCATTCACTCTCGAGCGTAAAATGTTTCACTTCAAAAAATGAACAAAAATAGTTCATAGCTATTGAAAACAGACTTCTTTTCTTAAGAAAGAATCCTGCTGTAAATTTTTTTCAAGTTGAATACTTACTGATAATTGACATGAAACTAGAAACCTTTTTAAAAAAAAATGGTTCAATTAGTATTTTTGAAAACTTTTTTTTATAATCCTTTTTTAGATACACTATTTCTTGCAAAGTAAATATTTTCAAAAGTGTAACACGGACGTAAGCTAATTTAAATAATAGTAGTACAATTAAAAGACGTACTTATTATGTTACGTTATCTTTCAATCTATTGATGAATGTTGTTTCAAATCAAGTTTTTATCAAGTTTTAGTTACATCTCGTTGCAAAGGAAAACTAACTAATTCAGGAAATTACATTGTTAAAAATATATAAAAAATAACGTAGACTACCCATTACTATATTAAAAAGAACATTTGCACATTCGCATAAAGTTAACCTTCATCTATATTAAAGTATCATACATGAACTTATAAAATATTAATTTTGGTAACAAAAATTGATTCTTGTCTTAAATTTCTAAATTGTATGCAAACTTTTAAAAAAAAGTTTTTCACCATCTTAATAGGAAAATACGCTGGTTAAGATATGCTTATTCTGAAATTAATAATAGGAACGATTGTACTACTGAAATCCAAAAAAAGAATTACTATGGCTAATAGATGCTTGTATGGAATACAGAAATATATGAAAACGAATTTAATCAAAATAAAAACAAAGATTTTATGAGATAAAAGTCTTTTAATATTAGTTTTAACTAAGGTATGTGAAATTTGGTCCATGAGTAGAGCATCATAAGTATAAACTATAGGAAGATTTTAAGTTTATTTTTGGAGGAATTCAAAAAATTGGGACGTGGCGAGAAATCACTCATATAAAGAATCTGACATCGTTAACTTCTTTTAAGTACAACGAATTAAATAGGCAGGCCACGTTGTCGGAACGGATGAAGACCGCACCACTAAAAACGTCTCCAATATCCAACCAATTGGCACACGGAGAAAAGGCAGACCAAATCTAAAATGGATTGATGGCATAGAAAAAAATCTAGTTTTGAGAATTAAAAATTGGAGAACACTAGCAGGAAGAAGACTGATCTGAAAAAGGCCTCTTGAGAAGGCCAATACTCACCCTGGACTGTCGAGCCATTGAGGAAGGAAGGAGGAAGATATATTTATATTAGGACAATATAACGTTTTGTTAAATAGTTTAACTAAATATTTTAAGGTATCCGACTACGTTTGGAACCGTGATTTTAAAAAAAAGCGCATAAATGGGTAGTTTTCATGATATTTAGTGTCACTTAGATTAGAATACATGTTTAAAATTGTTTTAAGGACATTTTGACAAACAAAAAAAATTAATGCAATATTTCGGCAAAATATTAACTTAGAATGACCTTTTTTCAAAATGTTCTCCTTTTGTGAAAAATTCTTCTATTAACAATATTTTTTTCCTGTATATAGCTCAGACGTCTATATAGAGGTTTAACTATGATTTTTCAAAAATTCACATTATTTTCAGTTACAACCCATTGAAATAATTATCGACGTTTTTTTCTTAAAATTGCTCCCCTCTGTTGTTGTAAAACATGGATAAACCCACTTCTAAGTTATATATTTCAAAAATTCTATTTGAGCCTCTGTAGAGAGGTCTGAGCTATATACAGGCAAAATATTATTATAATAGAAGCATGTTTTACAAAAGGAGAATATTTTGGTCATTCTATGTTCATTTTTTGTTAAAATATGGTACTTAAATAATTTTTTATTGTAATACTATTTTTAAGACAATTATATATACATTTTCTAATCTAAGTCATACTTAATGTCATAAATATTATCCATTTATACGCCTATGCAAAATCATGGTTCTGAACGTAGTTGGATACCTTAATCGATATGTTAATTTAGAGGGACTCCTATTAAAATATATTAAAGTTCTAAAATTTTGAAACAATAAATATTAATGAGCAAAATTAGCTTATTCTTTATACTCTCCTTTTATGTTTTGACAATGTTTACAAGTTACATGAGCAATTCTCCTTTTTAATACGTTTTACTCATACTCATTAGCTCGTAATTATGTGCAATAATTACTATTCATCTAATGTACTATTCATAAGTATAATTAAAGAGTAATGGTTAATTATACGTAAATTAAACCTTTCTAGATATTACCAATAATTATTAGAGATGAATCTTTCAGTCACTTAAATTAGATATTGCTGTATAAATAATGACATTAAACATGCGCATTCGTTTGCAAAAAATAACAATAATTATTCGGACAAAACATGAAATTGGTTGGAATTGTAAAAAAGAATTTAAGAAAAGTACTTCAGCTTCAAATCGCATGGGTTATTAAATAAATGTAAAAGGAAAATTTCATTAAAGACGGCTGTGTATTATGAGTTTCTTTCAACAAAAAGATATAATTCGTGCTTTCTATTAACATTTATGGGTTTCAATAATCCCTCTAGAGAAATGGAAGTTATTCACGTGTTACAAAAAGTACGATAAAACTGGTGATCTCATTATGAAAAAGACGATGACTTTCCAGTGTACGGGCAATAAATTTATCATAAAAAATGGTGTTGGAATAATAGTGTTTGTATTATATTTAAGGATATCATTAATAAAATAAGAAAATATATTTTCTATTAAATAGTGTATTACATATTTTTTTAAAAAAAGTTTGAGGGAATTAATTAAGAACATGCTTTCTCTTCATAAAAAGTATGTAGCTTCTACAATCATATGCTAGTTCTACTGAAGTTCCGTAAAATACTGCGTATAACGCACACTTGTACTTTAGAGTAGCATTTCTTAATTTCTAGGAATAATAGCCGTAAAACGCGCACTCCATTCTTTAAGAGAATTCTGAAATGTACTTGTGAAATGATCTTATGTTTTTAAGTCATTTATTTCAGGAATTATGCCAGGATTTAAAAAAAAAGTAGTACACTTCTAGAAATACGATCCCTCAAGTTCATAAGAAATATAATTCCTTTAAAGTAAACAATATTTTTCGACGTATGTGAAAGTCTAATTTTTTCTCTTCTCATTTTTTTTTTAATTTTTAAAGCTCTTATTTTTATACCCGGCTGATAAAGCGCACTCGTACATTTCGATTTAATTTTTTATGTTAAATGTGCTTGTTATAAGTAGGATGTTGGGTTAATTGAAAAGGTCTATCTTTCTGAGTCTGTATCTTTCTTTCTATTCTTAAAGGTCTGTATCTCTAAATATTTTTAAGATGAATATATTTATTGATGTGTAGTAAAAAATATACTGCTAAATACCCATGCATTTATTGAAAATACCATTGATTCAAACCTTACCTTTGTTTATTGCGTATAAAAACATTTATTCAATTGTAAAAAATATAACTTTGAAATATCATATAAAAATATATAATTGAATAAAAATCCGTGAAACACATACATATTCAACTCATCCAGAGACAAAAGGTTTATGTAACAATTCTTTATATATATATATATATATATATATATATATATATATATATATATATATATATATATATATATATATATATATATATATTTATATATTTATATATATATATATATATATATATATATATATATATATATATATACTGCTGGCCACCTTACATGCAACAACAAGAAAGACAAGAGAGAGCACAACAAAATTTATTTTGTAGATAACATGTTGACCAAGTATCAAATGATTAAATTTATAGACTTCTGTGAAGTGTATTTCCTGCCAAAATCAGTAGCCAGATTAGCCACCATTGTTGGAAATCACCGCTGCCACACGCCTCGGCATTGATTCAAAGAGACTTTGGATGTGTTCTTGGTTTACAGTAGACCAAGCAGCTTCCACAAATTGCCAAAGTAGATCCGGTGTGGCAGCTGGGTGTGTAATCTGAGTCAATCGTTGAGCAACCATGGACCATATGTTTTCTATCGGTGAAAGATCCGGTGAGCAAGCCGGCCAGGAAAGCAATTCAATCTGGTGATTGACGAAGAACCTTTGGACAATGCGTGCCACGTGTGGTCACGCATTATCCTGTTGAAATATGGCTGTGGGCAAGCCCTGAAGGTAAGGAAGGACAACTGGCTCCAACATCTCGGAGATGTAGCGCTGGCTGTTTAAAGTACCGGATAGCGTACTACAGGAGTGCGAGAGTGATATCCAATAGCGCCCCATACCATAATACACGG
>BMAV01017601.1:0-44609 GCA_019973955.1 Trichonephila inaurata madagascariensis | reverse complement strand
GCGGAGATGTCTGTGGTTCGGCATCAAGGGTAGACCAAGCAATGGACGTCTTGCGGACAGACCACTCTGCTGTAAAAGGCTCCGAATGGTACGCGCAGACACTGAATGATGCGTTACAGACTCAATGTGCTGTGTTATGGTTCGTGATGTGACTCAGCGATCCGTCACTGCCATACGTACAAATTGCCTATCCTCACGTGAAGTAGTGCACTGAGGTGGATTCGATTGACCACGTCGATCCGTCTTACCCTCCTGCATCCAACGGTCACATATCCGCATTACAGTTGTTTGGTTTCGTCCAACACGACTACCAATTTCCCTGAAAGATAATCCATAATCTCGGAAGGCCACTATCCTTCCTCTGTCGAACTCGGATACTTGATCAAAAGCTAATCGCTGTTTTATACGAGACATAACTGGTCGTTTTTTGAAAAAAACCACAAGAAAAACACAATTGCCGAACTTGAAATCGTCGAAATGTCTAAGCCTTAAATAGCGTTTTGAGGTGGCGCCACAAGTGTGCGTGGTGTGTATCTGCGCTGAAATTCTAATCATTTGCATATCTCACCTTTGCTAATGCATGTTCTAAATTCCATGTAATTTGCATGCTTCCTTCAGTGTGTTGCATTTACGGTCGACAGCAGTATATATATATATATATATTATTTACTGTAACGTAGTACTCCTATCGGACATAATGATCTGAATAAAAACGCATAAATTTAATTGGTACTATTTTTTAAAAAAAAAAAATGAATTATTTTTAAATTGAGTTAAGGGTAAAGATGGCTTTGAAATATCACATTTTTTAAAAATATCTTTTTTGAAACAATATTGGGTACTCAAAGCAGTTTATCTTTCTTGTAAATAAATAGCCTTACAATCATTTATAGGAATAAATTACATTTAACTTTTTCATTCCGAATATTATTTAACTTAATTTATAATGCATAAACAGCTATGCTCATTGTTGATTGATTGGTATTGTTTTAGAAAAACATTAGGTATTTTCTAAGAATTTCTTGTACAACGATTTAGGAATAGAATTTGGTTATATTATGATTCTACAATTTAGAAAAATATATTAGGTTGGGGAAAAAGAAATCCATTATTTATGCATGAAATTCAAGACTTTATTTAATATGTTTCGGATTGTCCGTTTTGGTCAAATATGCACCGTTTTGTTGTATAATTTATTGCCATTCGAAAGGTAGCTTCTTATTGCCTATCTCATAGAAGCCTTGGTCCTTATTGGCGAAAAACTCTAGTATTCAATTTTCACAATCTTCTCTTGATCCCAACTTCTTATCTCTCAGGAAGTTTTTCTATGCAAGAAAAAGGTGGTACTCGCTTGGTGCCAGGTCCGGACTATATGGTAGATGCGTTAAAACTTCCTAACCAAGCTCCTGGAATTTCTGGAGAGTCTCTACAGACGTGTGTGGCCTGGTGTTGTCCTAATAGAACACAACACCTCTTCTGTTGGCCAATTCTGGTCGTTTCTGGTCAATCACTAGCTTCAAATGGTCTAGTTGTTGACAGTAGAGATCTGATTTTAGTGTTAGGCCCTATGGAAGCAACTCATTATAAATTATTCCGTTCCAGTACAACCAAATATACAAAAGAACCTTCCTGGCCGTTGGTACTGGTTTGGCCACCCTTTGAGCTGCTTTACCCCGCTTTGAGCACGATCGTTTTCGCACAGTATTGTCGTATTGTCGTATGTATTTAAGAAATGGGTCGATTTCATTCCGTTTGATCAAGACTTCATAGATGGAAATTCGATCCATCATGCTTTTTGGTCTTAATTGGTGTTGCACCCAAACATCGAGTTTCTTTTTGAATCTAACTTTGCTCAAATAGCTTAAAACTGTTTTATGGTCAATCTTTAGCTTCTGGGTGATGCTACGATTACTAACATGTCGGTCAACTACGATTATTTCTGTGATTTTATCGACATTTTCGATGAGGGGCCTGCTTGTGCTAGGTGCATCTTTAACATAAAAAATGCCTGAACGGAATCGACGAAACCAAAATTGCACGTAATTAGCTGTTACAGTATCGGCACCATAAACACCAATCCCAATTTCAGCCTCCTGGCTTGCATTTTCGCCTTTAACAAAGAAAAACTGTAAAATAGACCGAATTTTCTCTTTGTTGACTTCCATTTTTAACATCCTGTATCTCACATTTGAATAGATCAAACAAAAAACAGCAAAAGAATTTTTTTAGTATAAAATGTCACCTTGACTACGAGCATAAATTTGTAATTTATAGATTGATATTTCACGAGGTATCGACACTACAGCCATCTACCGAAAAAATAATGGATTTCTTTTTCCCCAACCTAATATTTATCCATCTTTTTAATTAAAACAAAAAAAAATTACGTTTTAATATACATACGAGAGTTTTCGTTTGGCTAAATATTTTCAATTACTGCTTATGCGGAGTTAATAATAGCTCGAATACGTGATTTTATTAATTTATGATAAATTGCTCTAAAATTTTAGACTCGGGGATGGAAATAAAATGATTTTGTTTCCTTAGCGTGTTTAAATTTGTTTCATCAAAATTTCAAAATCTTTACCTTTATTTTATTTCTTGATTACTTTAATTTAAAATTTGCAATTCGGTTGCTAAAATGGTTGAAGTTTTCATTTGATAATATTTTCACTTTATCACCCACAGTTTGAAAAAGCCTGCACACTGTTTGTTATGGAATTTAATTTTTTTGTAAAACTTAGATGTTTTTATTATGACAAATTATTATTAATGACTGCCTTATTATCGAAATATGGATCAGTATTTACGTTTCAGTAAGCAAATAGTTACATTAAGTTCATGCAAAATAGTGGATATTGTCTTAAAGTATTTCCAAACCTTAAAAAAAAATCCAACCGTGTCAGACTTTCTGTTAATTTGTTGCAATACATTATATTAAATAGACCAACAAATATGTAGACAGACTATGTGTATGATCATGCGATTAAATCAAAATGTCTTCTTTTTACTTACCCAAATGATTCTCACAAATTCTTTCATTGATGAAATTAGGTAGATGTATTCATTGATACTAAGTTGTGGAATCGTATTTTAGCTTAAAATCAATTTTGTGATAATTGCTTGAACTTAGAAGGTTTCCTTATTATATAGAAAATATGATCAATAAATTAATTTTGCAAGTTTATAATTCAACCCTGATGACGTCTTGGGTTACTTGTCGCAAAGAAACGGTTTAATATTTTAAAAATATACAAATGTGTCTAATTATTTGAGAAATCGTTTTAACACTAGATTTCCCAATGAAGTAATCTTGACTGTTTTTTATTTCAATTAGAAAAACAATTACATATATAATGCACAATTTCTTAGAATTTTTTACAATATATTTTTTTATCCAAGTGAAGTAAATATTTTTTAATGTGAATATTTACTAATAACTTATTATTTGACTGTAAATAATATTAAAAAATATTAAAATTTAATTTTAAATAAATTTCTTTACACATTGATCATATTTTCACAATGCAGTCATTTTGACTGCTTTTGGGTAGTATAGATATATACTAAGTTTCAGTCTTTCTAGTCTTAAAATACATGTATTCATTTATTAAATCAATTTCAATTCTACGGAACATTATTTGAACGTTTTCTTATAATCACAAACTGACACTTGGAAAAATATTTAGACACAACCTCTTGTCTACATGATTTATGTGTAACTTCTTTGTGTTGCAATGTTTATAAATAAAATAATATTCACATATTCAACATTCCGTATAAATTCTACCATTCCCCTATCACTGTATTTGGTAGAAGAAATATTTCTTTCTACATAGCTATCATTCAAGTTGGCTTTTAAGCGAAAACTTGAAAAATTTATTTTCTCCACTGACAGCTTTTACCAATAAGTTGTCGTTTTTATGTTCCTAGAGCGGTAGGAATTTTCTGCCACGAACAAATGATTTTTATAGGTCAGTAGAAGTGTTCTTCTGCTTCTTTTTCTTGTTAGAAAAGTAATAAAATAGATCCATTGGATTGCTTCGTGATGTATGATACACTAAGCGATTTTCCTCAAGATGTCATGATCTTCGTTTAAAAGATAAAACGTTCCAATATAAAATGTCTAATTACTAATATATATATGAAATCTCATTCACAGTGCACATTTTACTAAATTGCTATTCTTTATCTGCAACTGTTAAGTAGTATCTTCAAAGCTGCGAATTTTTCCAATTCTTTTTAAATTAAACATATCTGCATCGAATAAAAATATCTTAAAGTTAAAGAAAATGTATTTTCTAAATATTTAAATCACTTTACGTCTCTCTGTGAGGAGTGAAAATGCTTTTATTATTTTTTAGAATGCAGTACTTCCTTTGCTAAATTTAATCGTTGGGGTTAACATACAATGGAATTTACTACTTTGAATCTAAACAAGATATTAAAAAAAAAAAAAACCACACTTTGAGCAAAATCCTTTTTGAGCTTCAATAATGAAGTTTTGCATCCAAAACACTAATTCTATTACAATCAGTAAATAAGAATTTTTATCCAACATAATAAAGCACAATTTTTAAATTTTTAAAATATGTACAAATATGTGCTACAAATAACGCGTTCTTCTGAATTCACCAAAAACGTTTTAAGAAACAAATAGGAATTAATTATTTTAGTGTATTGTTCCCTTAAGAAACACCTTCCTCAAAAAAATTTGCTGAATTATTCAAGTATATGAACTTATTATTCTTTTTTTGTTGAAAGCTTATAGCTGTATGTGTTGCTAACATTACATGTTTGCTATTCATAAATTTGAATTGCAGCAACTCCATTTATCTGCACTTATTGCATGGCCTATGATCATCAGTTCACGAATTGCAAAGCAGCATTTTCGCAAAATGTGTGTCAGAGTTACAAGAGCTGTTCTTAATGGTCATAGTAGAGGCATAAATTAATGGTTATGCTCTTTTATGCATCCATCTGTTATTCGGATCAAGTAAACAAATGAGAGTTATTGTCTCACATTCATTCTTCTTTTCATCGTTTTTTTTTAAATTACATATTAGTTAAGATAATTTATATACGAAAAATAAACGAATAGAATATGTTAATTATAAATCAATCCAGTAGAAACAATAATGTAATTTTGATTATAGTGCATTATGATTTTAAAATTTAATTTAGTGATAAAGAAAGACATAAAGGATGACACAATTAAACAAACACACGTACACGACCATCAATGATTTTCTACTCTATGCATTAAAAATATTGCGAAGTAATATTTAATGGAATTTAGTTAAATAATGATAATGTATTAAGAAACTTAAAGTTGAAAAATACCCAAGTTTTCTTAAACGTGGTTGAGCCACTTTGCGTAGAATTCCTTTTCTTTAACTTTGTGCATAAGATTGAAATCTTTTAATTGTAATTATTTCCATAAAACTCAAGGAACAAACCATTATTCGTGTAAAATGAAATAATTGTGACAAGCAATCATTTATGCAAAAATAATTTTGTTGGTGTTTGTGATTTATCAACAACGTATACAAATAGAGTTTGTAAGTTGTTGAAAAATGCTCTTTTATTTCTTTAAAAATTATAGGACAAAGGAAACGTCAAGAGGTGTTAAATCATGAGCTTCAGCAGACTCAATTTATCGCTCCAGTACTTTTGTCTCTCGAGAAAATTTTTCCAACGCAAAAGCAATTTCACAAGGATATCTCTATCTTTTCAGGAGAGAAATACTTCATCTTAACGCTTTCCAATGTCTAGAATTTCGGTACAATTCTTAGAAATTGTTGACATTTTTCAGAAGAATGGCAATCAGAAAATGTTTCCCATAAGTGAGAGATATTGATTTAGATGCTCTGTATTCTTAAGTAACTTAATTCGGTTCATTTGTATACTATTGTAACTTAATACAATACATTTGGTTTATTTGCATAATCAGTTATAGATAGAATTAAATAAAACTAACTATTTCAGATTCAAATGAATTTTACATAAGACAAATAATAGGCATAGTTAATACAAAACAAAAACATTGAAACTAATTTTAGATCAGAATTAACAACTGAGTAATATTAATCATAATTCATTTTTCAATCCCTGCTATTAGCTCGGACTGTCTATATATTTATTTATTTATATATTTGTATATTTATTTATTTATCTTGGTGGAATTTTGAATCGTTAATAAAATACATTTTAAAGCGCTGAATTCAGCTGAAATTTTTTATACAGGATCATTTTGGGTGACAATACAATAATTTAATTACAATTAATAAAAATTAATTGATTAAAACTAACTATTTAAAGAATTACAAATGCAGCCACGTTGGTGACTTAGCGACCCTTTTGGCGACTTGTGTCAAAACTTGAAAAGGTTTTTTTCTCACGTGTTAAAACATTCAGTTGGCCTGAATTTAAAAGGACAATACGATACTTTAATGATAATTAAAAAAACTAATTACTATTTAATGTTGAGATTCTGTCCTATGTATATACATATTTATATTAATTGTAACTATTTAATAAAAAGTAGCTAAAATAAAAATTTTGGTTGTTGATCTAAGTAGGAATTGACTTAAAAACTATTTTTTTATATTACTTGTTTGAAATTTAGACATTGTGACTAAATTGAAGTGTTAGCCAAAGAGATACAATTAGAAAAGTATATATTAAACACATTTATTTAATAAAAAATATCTGTCGTGTTCCACGTAATTGAAATCAATTTTAAATGGATAAAATAAATTAAAATTATTAATTCAATGGAAATATATATTGCATGTATTACCATCAATCATCTTTACAAATTACAACAAACATACACATGCATTGGCTTTACAAATTACATAAAATATGTTGGGAATCATGTTTGTTTAATTATCAGATTATTATTTTCCTCATATAACTCTAAGCTAAAGCTATTCATAATGAAATATAAATTCAATAGAATATTGCTATGTATTAATAAGTATTTTTCATTGAAAAAGTATAATTTTATAGTATACACCAGTGCTTCTCAAAGTTTCAATACTTACGACCCAATATCCAATCATAATTTTCATTGCGCCCCCTGCACATACATATAATGTATTGAATTCAAAATGCTATACTTTGACAATTAAGCTACAGTACGACTTTAACCTTTTAAGTGCCACCGGTGTATATAAACGTCTCGCTCAGCCAAAACGTTAATTGTCCCGGACGTATATATACGTCTTTCCGCGAAGCATGATCTTCTCTCTGTACTGCTATCCATAAAATTATTCCGAAGGCTTTCGAACGCAATATGACCTTGACAATGTTTGCGAAGGATTTATTTATTTCAAAGGATGTGATTATTTATTACTTTTCTCTCCCCCAATGCACCACGTGTACTCGCCTATGGGTTAAAAAACTGTGGCATTGGAGAGCGAATCGTGTAACTTTTAATTGGACGTTAAGGGATAAATTATATACCGTACAAATTATCAAGATAAGTGGTAATTTGTGTATATAATTTTATGTATGACAAGCTCATTGGGGTCACTGGAAATAATTAAACATGTTCTTAACATAGTATTGTTAAATTAATTATAAATGTATCAGTACTGCACAAGGTATTTTATAAGTGTTTTATATCGGCATAAATTTGTATTTCATTTTTTATTGTATCAGAATGTATTTCGTTTGCTAACTTTCAGTAAATTAATACTTTTTTTAAAAATGATCTCTTGTTTTCGACTTTTCAATACGCTTGCCTCCCCCTTCTAGAGTTATCACTTCCCCCTAGGGGGCGCGCCCCACAGTTTGAGAAACCCTGGTATACACGTTATCTTATTTATACTTCCATATTATCCATGATAATTCTGATAATAACATACACACGTGTGTTTATGTTAATGTATTTGTAAATTTTATAAAATGACACATGAAATTAATTAATTCATTATGCATTTAAATATATTTATTACATTAGAAATTCAACTTATAGGCTTCACAGGTTGAGATGATTTAGAAAAAAAATTTCATATATTATTGCAGTTAAACCTTTTAGAACTATTTTTTTTTTTTGAATTTATATGGAAATTAAATCAATTCCGATAATCTTAACAATATTGAATAATCATCTGTAAAAATTTAAAGTTAACTTAAAAATATATTATTGAAACTTTAAAAAGTATTAATTGGATGAGAAATTGGGGATTTTATCCAAAAAACAGTCTAAAGTAATTGCATTCTGAATCATAAAAGAGGGTTTATATGAATATTTAGAATTCATGAAATGATGACGTTGAAATGCGTAAAAAATGTTTCATATTTTAAATTGATATGTCTGGAAAAAGGATTTATTGTAACAAAGGTATTTCCCTGGCTGCCATAATAAATATAAATCTAAGACATTTTGAGCTTTTTGCGTAAGAATGTGAAAAATATTTTACATAAATTCATTTTATGTCCGTCATAAATGTATGCGTTTTATTTTCATGATTTAGATTGATACTCTAGAAAAAAGATTCATTGCAACCATGATGCTGTTAGATGTGTCATAATAAAGGTTTCATACCAAGAAGTACTCTGTCTAGAACAAGAAAAAACAAGACAAATTTATATCCAGTGCAAAAATTATACATTTATCACTTCCATTTAACTATACTATATTTATAGTTTAAAAGATGTATACAGAAGAATAAACACAATTCGTTCTAAAATTCACAACTTCCTTAGATAAATATTTGAACACATATTTAAAAAAAAATTGTATTATAAAGTACACAAATGAGATTCTACGAAATTTGAAGTTAAAAAATAAGATTATTTCATATTAACTTTTTTCCCTTCAAGTAATATTTTGAAAATATTTACAGTTACCTTAAGACATTTTTAAGGAAAACTTATTTTTATCATTCATTAAAACTAATATCGAATATATTTGTTGCTGTGTCCTGGTTAGCACTGACGGTTTGCGTGATTTTTATTCACATCATATTTCAAAGTAGTACGAATGCTATAGGTGACGAACTTCGAATGAATAACGATCAAGATACCAGGCCTATACTTGAACTAGTACTCATTCTACTCCTCAAACTTCCACATCATAGCAAAGTGAGGACTTTGGACCCTCGATACTCGAAAACGCAGCTCAATGGTAGCAATACTGATCATGAGTTCATTCACTACCTTGATCCCTTTCTGATTCTCGAAAAAACTTTTTTTTCCCCTTGTAAATGGAGACATGGATTGGTAATTACTATTGCAGATCTAGTACATTCTACGGGAACTAGTGTCTCTTTTAGTATGGCACTATATAGGTGGATACCAACTGTCCCAATGTGATTTCATTACCCAGTTTCCTGTCCAGAGGGAATCACCTGAGCTCTGAAGATGCGAAATTGTACTTGGAATTTACTTTTACCGAGAGCACCCGAGCCACACAAACAAAACAGGCACTATAGGGATCTCTTTTAACTGTTATGCCCGAGATAATCTCGGGCACAGCATTGATGTTCGAAAATGTCACGCCCGAGTATTACTCGGGGTAATTTTTTTGAGTGCATCGTATTGTTTTACCCGAATATATATCGGAAACGTTTATTTTGGCTTCATCTCTTTGTCAAACCCGACTGATTCTCGGGAAAAGTTAATGTGCGCTCAATTTAATAGAATGGCAATGTGGCGGTGTGATATCTATATGAACTATAGTATCAACATCACGTGAAGACGATCGTTTTGGCGTGATTGGTTAAGTACTCGCGTTCGGAACGGAAGGTACCCAGAACGAACCTTTCCAAAGGTTAGAGGTTAGAAGTTCTTTGGTTCGAAAAAGGACAATTTTTTTGACAATTTGTGTACTCAAATCATCAAAATAACTTGACAGTTAAAGGGTTAACATGCCGCATAGTCATCGAACTCGTAAACTTGCACGTACTAGGCCACTCCCTTGACAACTATGCCACCCAGCCAGCTTAACGAAAAACCCTTTTTGTAAATGTTACTTTTATGTAATAGAAAATATTGTCACAACATAGTGAATTTGCAAGATTTAACTAAAATATGAGAGTATAAAATGTACTCAAATTCAGTGAATATTTACTCAATTTCAATTAAATGAAATCAGCTGCCACATTAAAGGAAAAACAATGAAGATATATCTTTTAGGTATTGTTCAGCATTTTGAAAACCAAATTAGTAAATTTCATCTCTACAGTTTCTTACAAATTCGATTTGAAAACACTGTGCATTTATTATTGTTTAAATTTAAGGTTTGACTAATATTACATGTTAAAAGATTTGGGATTATATACCTGATACTTTGTTGCTTTGAACTAATATCTCCCTTAAGAACCACTAGTGACTGAAATTTTAATAGTCTTAGGGCTCGGTTAAGGCTTATAACTTTAGCTTAATGGAGCTTACAAAAATTGGGTCATTTAAAGATCCATCCCCAAAGCATGATAACCATTAAGATCTAAGTGTGTAACTTGCTATCACACGAGTGTTGCCTTTTAAAACTCAGGACTCTTTTTGGTTGTTAATATAAATTTTAACTGCCACCTTCTTACAAGGGAAATGTGACATGTTAATGCAAGTAACTGTATTAAGTCAATTGAAATAGATGTAGGGAAATAAAATACGAGCGGAAATCGCTGCTGGTCCAACAGAATTGCGAAGCCCGTTTCCATTCATTCCAGTGTTTTCTTTAATAGAAGGATTCTAAAGATTTATAGATCCACTATAGATAATGTGGTTGCACCTGAAGGGTATTTCTAGTTTTAGTTAATCAGCATTCCTAGTTCTTTCCACAAAGTAGTGTTGAAATCTTATCCACAGTCCACAAACATTTATCTTCCCATTTCAAGGGGATGGTGGACCTTCACAATGTCAAATTTAGGTCAAAATTGCTATTGTTATTTTGTAAAATAATAATAGTCCTTATATTTCATAGAATAATTTTGTCAACCAATTTTGTCATTTTGATTAATATTTTCTGAATTATATTTTCATTGTACTCAAATAAATGTTTAAAATGCACTTTTCTTAGTTCGTGAATTGTCTCTTCTCATTGTTACGTAAAATGCTCTTTGCGTTTCAAATTACGTCGTATGTCTTTTAAATTTTCACAACTTATGAAAGATGATATAATTCACAAATTTGTGTATTAGTTTTGTAGAATATTTAACGCATCTTATTTTGTGTTGTTTTGAATACTTTGAATAGGTGATAATTGGTGAAATATTTCATAGAGTATAGAAAATTTATCTTTTTTTCATTAAATTTTATTCTGAATTTAAAATCCATGCACAGATATATTTTGGTGTATTTCATTTACACATAAAACAAAAATTATGTACATATCTTAAAAACTAATGCGCAGGGAGCATTTTTAAAAATAGTTTTAAAAAATTATTTTTTTTAAAAAAAATATCAATTTATAATAGTTTTTTAAAAATATATATTTAAATTATGGCATATAATAATCATTTATTATACTGATTTCATTTTCAGCTAAGATAACAATTTAAGAAATTAGTTTTAATGGTGCACCGTCCCTTTAAACTTCAACTCTACTTATATTAATAAATGCAGGGTTATCAGAAATGAATGACCAGATTACAAAAATTTAATAATTCAAAGATGAATAAATAAAAAAGGATCATTTATATGTCATTGTAAAGGTATTATATGACATTTTGAGTTCTGAAAATTTTTTTTTGTCAAATAGGTGGCAGCAATGCTGTAATTGGGAACAGAAGTGGAAATGGCTTCGCAGCGGAGGAAGGCCTTTTGCGTGCTCTCGTTTGCAAAGTCTATCAATATTCTCGGTTCAGCTTGAATTTCACAGAAAGTACCATAGAAATGCATCGACATCTAACAGTATAAGAAGATGGTATAAACAGTTCCACACACAAGAAACTGGATGCCTGTGTAGAGGCAAAAGTTTAGGGAGACCTCGTTCGCAATGATATTATATGGTTGACTAGAGGAAGTAACACAGAACATACAATTGTGAAAACAAATTTTACTTTACGTCAAGAAACGTTATGTACAAAAAAAATTATATTTTATCTTTACAATGACATCTTAGTTCCCATTTTCTGTTTATGCATCTGGAAATTATTAAATTTTGTAATTTGTTCATTCATTTCCGATAACTCTGCATATTTGAAAAACATTGTTTCGTTTTTTGCCACCACCCTGCCATCAACATCTACGTTTATTTCGTACCACGATCTTTTAGGAAAGAAATTTTTAAGATAGCTAAGTAAGGCTTGGGGATTCTATAACAAATGACATAGTGGAAAAAATATCCAGAAATAATTAGCAAATAAAAATTATATGGATGTTCCTGTTATTTTTATTTATTTATTTTAGATAAATTTGTTCTGATACATCACACACAGAGAATATCCAAAATTCTGAATGTTTGAACCAAGAATGACATGTTCATATTACACGACGAATGTAAGTCCACTTTGATTAGGAGAGTTTTTGTATCTATCTTTGTACGAAAATCTTTGAGGAAATAAAGAGTTTAAATTATTTATAATTGGACTAGAAATTCTCCAAACCTGAAACTCTCAATTCATAACACTAAAGTGTATTACTTATTTATTCAGAACACCATAAATTGACGTTGAATTCTATATTACTCATAGAAACGTATACTAAGTTCAATAAAGTACCGCAATCATCAAGCGTGTGGTATGTTTATACAGAAAAGAAAGCTATTTCTTTTCTCTTCATTTAATCAAAATTTAAAATTTATTGCAAAGATATTTACACATCTGTGTCTTGGGGGACCTTCTCTTGAATAAGATAGAGATCTCGCTGATCATTCAAATTCTTGGGGATTCGAACGCTGCAAGGATTGGGAAGACATTAGAACAAACTCGAAGGGATGGCAACTGGTATATTCACAATAATTCACTTTCTTAATAAAACGTTAAACCTAATCACGTGATGTGACGAGAAGTCAACCCGAATAATAAAAGATAATAGGTACTTATCTCTTAAATGAGATGAAATCTCAGAAATTTCACCACGAGTAATGTTTTTATAACTTCTAACTCTGTGACCGTAATTCAGGAGTAAGAGAATATAATTCATTCACTACTATCATGACAATATTATTCACATAATAATTTTTCTACGTCTCACTGATTATTTATATGCTGCTTAATAGTGATGCTCATTTATGGCGTTTAATTGTTCTAGCTTTAAGTGCCAATTTGGCTGGATGAAAAAATCTTGAGCTAGAGAGGATAGATATCGCGGATAGCCCATTGTTAAACATCTATTGAAAAGTCAAATAAAGAGAATATAACATTACAGTCAAATGGTTCCGTGAATATAGTCTATTAATAATCTAAACTGTCTAAATAAATTTCTTCTTATACAGCTCTTGTGACGGCTCTATTCGCGGCCTTCTTATTAACAAATCCTCTTGTGGAATTTTTGATTCTTAAAAACTATTTTATTTAAACACACCCTCTGAAGAAAAGAACGTAAAGATGTAATTAGGTCTACTACAACGTTTCTCAAACTGTGGGGCGCGCCCACCTGAGGGGGCGTGATAACTCTACGAGGGGGGTGCGAGCAAATTGAAAACTCGCAAACAAAAAATTATTTTAAGAAAAATATTAATTTACTAAACGTAAACAAACGAAATACATTCTGACATAATAAGAAATATAATACACATTTACACTGATAGAATACACTTATAATTGTATCAGTACTGCGCAATGTACTTGATAATTAATTTAAATATAGTAAGTTAATAATTACCAATAACTCCATGGGATTGTCGTATATAAAATTATACGCAAAAATTATAACACTCATCTTGATAATTCATACGCTTTATAATTAATCACTTAAATGCAGATTAAAAGTTACCCAATTCGCTCCCCAATACCATTGTTTTCCACGTAAGCGCATGTATGTGATGTATGGGGAGGGAGAAAAGGAATGAATAGGCAAATCTTCCGAAGTAAATCCTTCGCAAACACTGTCAAAGTCCTTTTAATGCATTCCAAAGCCTTCGGAATAATTTTATGGATGACATTGCACAGGAAAGATCGTACTTCGGAATGACGTATATATACTTCCAGGGTAATTAAGGCTTTCGCTGTGCGTACGAATATACGCCAGTTTATACGTTTATAAACTCCGATGGTACTTCAGAGGTTAAAGTGGTATTGTAGCTTTAGCATCAAAGTATAATATTATTGAATTCAATGCATTGTTATTGTATGGAGGGGGGCACGAGGAAAATTATGATTGATTATTGGGTCGCAAGCATTGCAAGTTTGAGAAACACTGGTCTACTATATAAAGTTTAGGCTTTCAAGTTTATATATATAGGTTAGATTACTAGCGGAATAGTGATAAATCAAATTTAAAGTGTAACCCATATATTTGCTATTTGATGATTGAAATAATTAAGGAAACGATTTGTCACTAGAGATTGGATAGAGATTAGATAGCTAGGAAGGATGTGTATTCGAATTTGAAGTAAGTTCACTGGTATTTGAAGTCTTCTCATACTTTGCGTACCTTGTTAATTGTGTCCATATAGCTTTAATTGTGTGGGTGCCTCTCTTAGTTTTGATTGATGAACTTGTGTTGTTGATTGTGTTACAAATACATTAAATGATAATTATACCTTTCTCCTACATCTCTTGCCGTAGATCCTAGATCCGTACAATCTCACTTAAAGACAGCAAATAACCAGAAAATAAGATTAATGAAAAATACCACGCGGTTTAATTACGTTTCAATTCTATTTACTTTATTTATCCAACGTTCGTGCTTGTCTTTTTGACCATTTGATGCCGAGCCTCCCAGTACCCACTGATGACGTCGTCAATCGAGTATTCATTGAGTCTAATGCATTGAAGCAAGTGGTCGCCATCCATTCTGGCATGGACGCAGAGTGAGGAGGCCTTGTCAGCAGCCAGGCCAAGCGAGTAAAGGTATACTCCCAAAATGTCATGTCTGGGGATTAAGCGAAAGCGGGCAACAGAATCAGATCTCTCCATGTACCTCGGGATAGAACCCATAGTGGCCAGGGTTTCCCATGTTTTTCCAAGGCTCTTGTTGTTTTGGGTCATGGCAGTACATTTGTCAATGCTTGTGGAATTAATGCTCTTTGCTCTTCTGGGGGTCAAGGGGACTTCCGGATGAGATGGCTCTGCTTCCTGCTTGGCTTTTTGGTCGGCTCTCTCATTGCCGGGGATCCCAGCATGACTTGGAACCCACTGTAAGGCCCTAGTCCAGCCATATGAGATTAGCTTTACAATTTTAGTGTTCGGCACTGAATTGAGAGTAAATGCAGTCAGTGTATTACTGCTTAGTGCTAAAATTGCAGCTTAGGAGTTCATGACGAAGACAACTTTTGCAGGAGCTAGGCCAGCAGCAATTAATCGGGCGCCGGCTTCGTTTGTTTCTGTAAGGTATGAACCGTCAATGTATATATGAAGCCAATCATTCACTGGATATCTTTGTTCGATCTTTTCCAGAGTGCAGGATCTTAGCTCGTTAGGAATGACCTCAGCCTTATTTGATGTTAAGTTAATTAGGTCAAGCTGTTTAGATGTAAGGGCAGCTGTGACTGTGGAGTACAACTGTATAGGACCACGATCAGTCATTAGTAGCGGAAGTTGGTATTTCTTCATAAGATGTTGCGCATGTGAAAGAAGGGAAGTCTGAGTCTTTAGTTTCTATGTTGCACATCTGTACTCGTTCCAGTACCTACAATCCACTCTTCTCGCTCTCTCCCAAAATTTGAGGATTTATTTGTCTCTGCGACATCAAGAGGCTCGATATTGTCTGGAGTTGCATTGCTGTAATTAGAGTTGATTTGGCTCCACCGGTTATAATTTTCAGGGCGCTGTTCTGAATGACGTCATACTTTTCAAGGTTGATTGTATTTGCCAGAGTCACAACCTCACAACCATAGTCAAACGCTGGATGAGCATAGGTTTTATATACTAAGGATAAAACATCCTGAGTAGCTTCCCACTTGGTAGCAGTAAGACCAGGACTGTTTCCTTGCCAGGATAATAATTATATTTAGTCAAAAAGAGAGAGCAGTGACATTAAATAAATGAGTAGATTTAACTCATATGTAACGAAAAAGTGGTATTTCCTATGTTAAAATTACATAACACATGTGGGTAGTTCAGTAACTACATTTGGAGACTGAAAATTTGGTTTAAGAAGTCAGGAGACAAATTTAGAAAACAAAAAGCAGATAAACGTCGAAAAAGGTACACCACATCTGTTAATGACAGAAGAACAAAAATACTGTGTTTCAGAGATAAAAGAATTTCATGGACAGCTGTCAGAAGTGATCTGAGTGATACTGGTTTTTTTCTCAGTTAAAAAACAATCAGGATTAGATTAGCAGATGTAAGACTAAAAGATAGAATTCCTCGAAAAAAGCTGTACCTCAATTTACAGAAGCACTAAAAGAGACTACGGTGGGCAATGAAATACATTAATTGGATAAATGATTATTGGTCACAAGTTATATGGAGGGACGAAACTAAAATATCGTTATTCCGTAGTGATAGCCTAAAATATGTAAGATGTAGAATAGCAGAAATGCTACATCCTGACTGCATCCAGGCTACTGTGAAGTACCCATTTAATTTTATCATTTAGTCATGCATATAAGCAGATGGTATTGGTCGCCTTCATATCATTGATGAGACACTGAATGTCATAAAACCCATTCACACTATTTTAGAACACAAACTTCTGACTTCCATCAGGGATCTATTTACCAACAATGCTTCATTTATTTTTCAGCCAGCAATATCCTGCTCCTTTCTACACAGTAAAGTAATCGAAAGACTGGCACCATTCTAAGATCATTGAGTTGTTGTCCTGGCCAGGAAACAGTCTTGAACTCGAACCTATTGAAAACTTGTGGCATCGTTTGAAAACTTTTGCCAAAAGAGGTCAAAATGAAATAAAAAAGAACTAATTGAGGATATAATTGCTTCCTGGCATCATGTAACAATGAAGGAAGAGCTTAAAACTGTTTTCAACTCAATAAAACATCGATCTGAAGTTGTAATAAGGAATATAGCAAAATCACTAAGTTGTCATCTAGTGTATATTGACAGTTATTGCAGCATAACTTTTTTTACGTTGCAAAAATTTGAATTTTGTTCATGGTTGTAACAATCTTATTTTACGAAATTTTCCTTCATCAAGTGTTATCATAAAAGTGTGCTTCAACTACATAAAATAGGCAGTTAATTAATTTCTACAATCATGAAACTATTAACGAAATGTTCCCGTTATTCCATGTTTAAAGTATTAGCTTTGGAAAGAAGATTAGGAGTTCGTCATCGTCAAAGTTATTAATCTTTTAATCATCATAATAAATCATTAATTTGGAGAAAAAGGAACATGAAGAGGTTTGAAGTGGTTAACGCTTTCATATGGTAATTTAGGTATATCCAAAATGCGTGTATGAGTTTTTAATTCCAATGTTATGAATCCTAATTTAAAGTTATGTGTATATTAAATACTAAAACAAAAAATCAATATACTTACGATGCATATACGACAATATCCATATTAATAGCGAATTTTCTCTTGCACTGTCATTCGGAATGTAAAAAACTTTTAAATATGTTTTAGGTTAACTTTCCTGAATTTTGGAGGAATTATAATATTTAAAGTTATATTTAGTGCATGAGACAAGCACTGACGCACATTCTTAAATCTGTCATCTTTGAATTTCAAATAATGTAACGTAACAGATGAATAAATTATCAAATATGATATTAATACAAGAACATGGGACAGAAGTAATTTCGAAATTATCAAAATAATAATAATAATAATAATAATAAATAAATAAATAAAAAAGAATAAATAATAAACAAATAAGCAAAAAATTTGAATAAAATGCTAATTTTAATATTCTTCCTGGAAATACATATGATTAACGCAAAAAGCGATATATCATCAAAATAAGAACAATTTTGTAAGATAATATGAAAATAGAAACAAAAAACAAAAATAAGTACTTATTTAACAATACAAGTAGAGCTGATACTTTTTGTACATTTGCTACAGCCATTTTCATTTACAAAAATATATTTTATTTGTCGAATTTCTGTGGCATTGTTTTTGTCTCACAATTCTTGCACTCAGGTAAATATATATCCTATTTTCAGTTCTCCAAAAATAAACTATACTACCTTATTTTTATGTAAAACAACTAAACTCCACTACTGCTTCATTATCACAGATCTAATATATTCCGAAAAGCATTCTGAGAACATTCTTTTAGTTCTTAACTAAGAACTTGCTAAAGTATTCAACGTTCGATAATTAGATGGAATTCGGAAATAGCATTGCGAAAAAACGGGAACAAATCAGCAAAGTGTTTAAACAATGATGGCAATATTCAACGGGTTCTTTTTTTCTTTCAAACTTTCCACTCCTTGGTCTAAGATCATTGCTATCAAAGAAACGTACATAACATTTTATCATTGTTAGATAATGTACTTCTAATTAAAAAGAGAATTAATGCTTTTTTTTCTAGGGATAGTGGAATTAGAAAAAGAAACTGCAATAAACTAGTTTATGCGAGGATTAAACCTCTTTCATTAACTTAAAGAAAATTTGTTAAAGACTGAAGTAAAGAATGCATACATCTACTAAAGATTATATTAAGATGTATTTTAAAGTTATGAGCTATGTATAATATTTCTCTAAGATGCTTTCAGAGTATTAGAAGTTTTACTGGCTATAAATCCTTTTTTTTTATTGCTCCTGTCCAATCCTCATGCACATAGTTCTTGATTAAAAAACCATGTTTTAGATTTTACTTACACAGTAAGTAATATTTTTCTAATACATATAGAATATATATTCATGTGAAGAAGAAACACATTTAAACATGTGTTATATGCTATATGTAGAGAGAAATATCTCACACGCACAAACACACATATATGTAAAAAATATATCTACTGTACATATACGGGCAATCATGAGAAATGTGCCGATTTATATTCTTCTACCGGCTACTTAGATCAACTGTCCGACATGAAATTTGGTGTATAGTTATTTAAAGTTATGCGCTCACACACACACACAAGATCCTGAGAAAGGCATACACAATGATACATACGGTTACAAGTACAGGGACCGAAACTCGAAAATTGCTAATGACACCACCCATATTTTTTTGGGTCGCAAGATGATGAGCAGGTACGAATAACATAAAGAGCATTCGAACGGGGCAATGCAATGTTTCCAGATCGTGCGATTTGTTGCGAATTTTGCTACTTTTTAAAACTTTCCACTACTTTTTTTATCCTATTGCTACTCCGCGAATTTTATGCTAACTGACTTTAAGATTCCGCTACTTTTTGCTTCTTTCAACCATATATAGAAAAGTATTGGAACAAATTTCAAAAAAAAGAAAAAAAAATCGCAAAAAAAAAAATATTGTGACTTTAGTCTCCAAAAAGAACATGGAGTTGCAGTATGTTTCACCACTCCGAAACGACACAAAACGCTGTAATTTCTCCCTCCCCTTCACCACCACCATAAATCGGAGCCTATCTAAGCAGGACTTCCATCTACCACCACGCGTTTCCACTGCAAATGATAGGGAAAAAATGAAATGGTGGAATTCGTTCTAATCCCGATACTAGTATGAAAATGAAACACGTACTCTTCTTAAGAAATAGGCTTGGAGAGAATTTCTACATAAATATTAAACTGGAAAAGTAATTGTGAAAGGGCAAACTCTTAGAGAACTAATTAAATTGTATAATTATCATCAATGGTACTGCATTGAATTAAAGAATAAAAATCTATTTTTGTAATTAATTTACGTTGTAAACACCGGACTTATAAAAAATTGCATACAATGACAAAAGTAAGCACTCGTCATCTAGAGAGATTATGTAATAAAAATCTTATTAAATCCCTTTTGAAAGTTTTTTACTTAGGTGTAACGTACAACCTGGCATTAGAGGGGGGAAGGGGGTAGGGATCCTAGAGGGCTCAAAGCCCGACTGACGCCAAGTACGTGTTGGGCTTGGGATCCAAAAGCTGACTTTGCAAGGGGCCCTAATATTCTTCCGTTACGCCACTGCCTAGATTCCTCTTTGTCCAATCAACTACTTGTCCTCTATCCTGTTACTTAAATTAATACGATAGAATTAAATATTGTTAAATTTCAGCTGTCAATTTTAGCATAATTTGAGTGGATTAATTTGCTCTTTCAAAATGATCATTACAAATCACTGAAAGCATTAAAAGATTACACCTACTGTTTTATAAAGAAGAATTTACACTAAATGTGTGAGTCTCTAAGGTTACATGAGTTTAACAAGTATTTATTTGCCTATTGAAGTACTTGATGGGTCTTTTTGAATAAACTGACAAGCAAAAGTAAAATAATTTCTGCAGAATCTACAAAAGAAATCTATCAAAGATGTCATAATTTTCTCAAGATTTCTCTCTCCTGAGAAGCAACTTTTAAACCAAATCTCTTCAAACTACGGAACTTTAAAAAAAAGATAAAGAATTTTCCCCCTGTATTTTTTTAAATTCCAATCGTCCTTTTTTCTTATCTGCCCTTAGAATTACTAGACCAATCTAAATTATATGTTCTGGAGAATCAATGGAGACAAATTTTTAACACGCAGTTGAAAGATGTTTTTCTGTCTGAATCTGAGCTTTTAAATGATGGAGATTTATTTTGGTGTCACATTTTTAATATAAAAGATGCAGTTAGAAATCCATTTTTAAGAGATTTAGCTATAATCGTTTTAAAGCTTTACAGCTTACCCATAAGTAATGCCACTGTAGAAAGGGCATTTTCCAGAGTGACGTCAAAAAAGACAAAATTTAGGAATCGAATGTGACTCGAATTGTTTGAGTTAATTCTCAGAATCAAAATGACTTTGGAAGAATGAGGGACTTGCTGCCCTGATTTCATTCCATCGCCACAAATGCTTGAATATAATTCAGAAATTTTCAAAAAAAACAGCAGATCACGATACTTAGCAGGAAGAATTTGAATATATTTTAAATGAATTAAATAATTAAAGCATTTTAACCTTTTTTAAACAGTTTTACAAAATTAAAATATTATATTTACGAATTGCAACTGAAAATCGATTCGCTACTTTTTGCTACTTCTTTTCCATTTTCGTGCTATTTTGCTGCATAAGTTTCTGGCAACTCTGGTGGTATGCAAGCGCGCAAAAAACCTTTCTGAGCAGGCAGGAAAACCCCATGATCAAGGATGCAGGGAGGAATTTTTAATGTGACAGAGACAAGACACCAATCACTGAGGGTAACATAAATCGGAGAAAAGAAGACATATGGATTCCACATGAGTGCCATCAGAAGCAATTTCGTACTGCCTGTATAGTATAGCACGTAGGATGTCTGCTGTATCATGTTTCATAGATTTTTTCAAAGGTATTTGCATAGTCAATTCGTTGCTGATGGTCTTCCGTGTCCAACATCTTAACTCACTGGTATCGGTATGGAAACATGTGGAGTACAGAGCGCAGTAGCTTTTGAATTGTTGTTTTCGGTATATCCAACAAACGTTCTGTACCTCTTGTAGTTTGGATGCTTCCTGAAGTCACTACATGAGACACTTCCGAAGCAGTGTTCTCAGGAACAATTGCCCATCCAGATCGCTCATTTTGATAGCACAGCTTCACCAATTCACCATGGACATTTCCAGTCAGAGTCATTTCGACTGCCTGTTGGAGCTCCCGATTGGAGAGCCAACATTAACACCCTGCTTTTCGAAGCTGAATATCTGACAAGCAGCGCTCTGATAATGGTTTCTTCACTCTGTCATACGCAAATTTCCACTGTGAGCACAAATATTCTGAAGAAGCACAGATAAATATATAAAGAAGCACAAATATTCTGAAATAAGTAAATTCTTCTTATAAATATTGTCAAGATCCTTTTCCTGCATTCCAAAGCCTTCGGAATAATTTTATCGATGGCAGCACAGAGAAAAGATCGTACTTCGGAAAGACGTATATATACGTCAGGGAAATTAACACTTTGAGTGAGCTAGACTTTTATACACGACGGTGGTACTTAAAAGGTTAAGGTAGTATCGTAGTTTTAGCGTCGAATTATAGTATTATTGAATTCAATACATTCGCCCCGCCCCGGGGGCGGGCGATAAAAATCATGATTGTGAATATTGGGTCGCGAATATTGAAACTATGAAAAACACTGATTTAAACAAATTTTTCTTAAAATACGATTTTTGGCTATCTTAGGGAAAATTATAATAAAATACTTTATAATAATTATTATTCATTACGAAAAAATGTATTTTTTCTGTAATTTCCTCTTTTGAGTATATTTATTATTAAATATATGCTGTTTTTCACCGTATAAGTTTTAAAGATATGCATATTCTTTCAAAAAGTAATACAAGTTTTAAAAATTAATTTTATATGTCTTATATTTTTAAAAAGTACATTAAATAAAGTTTTGCACACTGAACAGAAAAGCTTCAATTAACAATCCTTTAAATACATCCAAACATATGAGTTGGGTCTGAGCCAATCTCTTACAAACTCAAAAGCCCTAAAAAAAACAAAGTGCCAATTAATGCTATTGGATAAAATATAATTAAATTTTTATAATTAATTACATCAATGCAAATATTTTCCAGAATTTTGTTTCTAATGTTATTCACTTGAATTTTCTTCTACATCGCTAAATTAAATCACATTTTATTCCAGGTACAGAAGAAAGAATTCAAAGAGATAATTACTTAAATTCATTAATTTTGTACGATCTTTTTGTGCATAAAATATTTAATTAGTAGAAATAATTCATACGAAATAACTATGTACATATATACATAATAGAATACTACAAGAATTTGCAATTAGAGATTAGCTTTAATTTTTTGTACTATAACAAGTTATTAAACTGTAAACTTCATAAATATATACAAAATTTAACTTGCGCAATGGACTAAATTCATGATGGTCACATGATAACGGCAATCACGTGTTTCCCATTGATTAAAAATTGACATACTAAGTTGTTCGACTTGTAAAATTTAGATAACATTTAAAATTTGATGATTGCGTAGAGTTCACGTGCTAAAATTCTTCAAACAGTTTTCAAAATTGAAAAAAAATTACTTACATTATACGAATACTTTTAAATTAAGTGCATTTTGTTTAACTATGTGCATTATTATATCGTTGACAAATATGTTCCTTCTTGAAGAAAGTTCTTGCAAAAAGCAAAAGTTGGCAACAGTGAAGCAATGAACTAATTGGCTGGAAATGTGCGATTATATAAATGATATAATTCTGACGTCGCATTAATTTATAAACTGATTGGCCGAAAACATGGGGCTCAGTTATCATGTGATTATGACGTCACATGAATTTAGTCCATTGATCATTTCAAGAGATAAAAATACTCAACATATTAAATTGTCATGCTAAGTTCTGATGCAATGTTAAAGGATTTAAAAAAAAAAATTTCGCAATGAAATTTATTAAATATTAAATATATTTAAACTTTTTAAATTTACTTTTAAATTAAACAATATGTATCTTTTTATTCAAATTGGTCACCTTATGATTGGACAAAGTCTTTATAAGTTTCTTTGGACACTCATCTATCGAGGTAAACACTACCTCCATACGATTTTTTATCAATGATTTACGTAAAGGCTTAAGAAAAAAGGTATTCTAATTGAGATACCATTTTTGGTACACCTTAGCCAGGCCACAACTTATGGCCAAATGGATTGAAATACCAACGGTTGAAAGGCTAGTTTTTGTATTCTGTGAAGTCCTGCACATTTTCTTTCAAACACCTCTGGTTCACCTTTTTATGAGTAGGAACAGAGTATCCTGACGAAGAAAAAGTGCTCTCAGAGCGCTGGGTCTTCAACAAACTATTCACCCTTGAATACTCTTATAACTTTCATTGAATAGGTTTGACTTCATGGGCTTTACCATTGGTTCTAAAATAGTTTCTTGGTAAACTTTATTGTGGTTTAAATTTCTCTTTCGCAAAAATGAATCTGTGATACGTCTTTATAGCCAACATCGCAACAAGCCGTTACGGATTGAATTCTCTGCACGCCTCTCTGCGCGTATTTTTCTTTTATTTTCCTTAGCTTCTTGGATCAGTGCTTCTCAAACTTTCAATATTTTTATCATAATTTTCATTACACTCTTCTCCGAACAATAACAATGTATTGAATGCAATAATATTGTTCTTTGACTCGCTAGAACTACAATACGACCTTAATTTTAAACCATAAAAATTATTAAAGATAAGTATTATGTTTTGTATATGTTACTTTTATGCAAGAAATTGTAAGTAAGTTGTTTTTAAATAGGATAAGTTTTATGATTAATTCTAAATTATAAATTGGAACAGATTGCAATATAATTTTTAATTAAATTAAATATTTATTTCCTCACTCATCCATTTTTCCTCTATTCCAAATCCATCCGGAATTTCTGCAGTTGCTTCTTTGAAGAAATTAGAATTAAATATAGAAAATGAAATTAGAAGTGTCATTTTCTAATATCAAACCTTCATTTTAAAAGCCAATAAGAAAAAGTCACAAGTAATTATTAAACTTGTTTTTAATTTAGAATTGATAATTATCAAGTACATTGTGCATTACAAATATGTTTATTAGTAAATTATATCACTGTAAATACGTATTTTATTTTTTATTATTTCAGAAAGTATATTTTGTATGCTTTCTTTCAGTAAATTAATAACTTTTAAATAATCTTTTATTTTCAACTTTTCGATATGCTCGTGCCCCTCACGTAATGTTATATCATCCCCGTAGGCGAGCGTGCCCAACAATTTTAGAACCACTGTTTAAGGCATTTCTTGCAGGTTGAGTCCATCCTGGCGCATATAATATTCCTAAATGTCAAAATTTTTCTGGTCGATAAGCAGAATTTGTCTTTCGTCATTATTAGCTTACATTCGCAACAGTGACTTTTCTTTAAGGTACCTCTGAAGCTTGTAAGGATCTTACCCCTGGAGTTGCTTCCGACCCCATTTTGTCGACCTGAAGCTGTAAGAGGGAACGATGAATGACCAAGACTATCCATGATAAATCTAATTTATTATTATCAAAGATAATATTCCAAAACAAGCAATCCATGAAGGGAACCCTTGGAGTGATATATAGAGAGCAACAACCTTATGTGAATAAGCGCACGAAATCCAGATAGACTAACTTTAATCAATCCTATCTTAATAATTCTAAATTCACTAATTTATTCTAGTAGTTAAAATCCGTCCTTTAGTCACGAGATTCGTGATTTTGATTCTTACCCTAGTAACACAGCTTTCAGCGGCTCCACTCCTTCTGATCTACGATTATTAAACTCTAACTTTATGTACAATAACTAATTTGCATCTTATGGTTTCTTCTTGAGAGGGATGTCTGTGAAATAAACGAGATTGCTGTCCAAAGATCCCCCAAGAGGATTAGTAGTTAAAAGTCGCATAAAGCCCTGACATAAGCTGTGATTATTTTGTAAGAAAAGGACCATCAATTCTTCAATAATTTCCTGATCTGAGGTCTTTCACTACTATGAGACATTTTTTTTCTTTTTGTCATGTTCATCTATTTAAGAAGAATTGTCTCCTTTCGAGAAGGGCTTCAAGGAATTATCACCCTGCCTGAGTTGACGAGAGCTAATGCCCTTACAAAGCATGGTACAGTCTGGAATGCTCTTGGTCTCAGAAAATCTCTTGTTTTATAAATGAATAACGTTTTGATGCCTAAATGTTAAAAGCCTTAAAAATCTCCGACAAGTTTTTTTAATGCAGATAAAAATGCACATCATACTTCAGTTCACAGTAATAAATCTATTGCAGATGATCTGTAACGACGAAATTTTAAATTGATTTGCAAAGTTTACGTATGATTTACAGCAAACGATCACAAACTTTTGTTTCAGAATTTATTGTATATCTGGTATAAGATAAAAATTATGAAAAAGAGATATACTATTAAAATAGATATATTTAAGATATAAATAAATATATTATTAGATATGTTACATAATATAGGTTGCATCTTTCGGCAGACCTATTTAATTTTCACTCCAATATTTCCGAAAGAACTAAAGATTGCATTAAAATTGCTCAAATTCCTTACTTTCGAAAATACTTTTTTGTCAATACATTTTAAATTTCTGATGTTTGAAAATATATATTTTTATTTGGAAACACACCGTTAGTTTCTCAAGCGCATGATACAGATTTTCTCTAAATAATTAAAGACTCTCATCCTAATATTCTTGTTGAACCCTTATTGGTTTTTAAAATTCTCTCATATAAAAGCTAAAATCCTAGTCACACACATCCGCATCCAATAGAGTAATGGACATGTACGTTGTAATTTAGTGAAATATTCGTACCATAGTCTTTCGTCTTACAACAGCGTTTCTCAAACTGTGGGGCTCGCTCCCTAGGGTCGAATGACAACCTTACGAGGGGAGCGCAAGCGTATCGAAAAATTGAAAACAAAAGATTATTTAAAAAATTATTAATTTACTGAAAAGAAGCAACACAAAATACCTTCTAACACATTTACAATGATATAACATACTTATAAATGTATCAGTACCGCTCAAGGTAGTTGATAATAATTTTATCAATACCAGGATAGGAACAATTTTAATAATTACAAGTGACTTCCATATGGGCTTGCTATACACAAAATTATATAACCAAACTTAATATAATCTTGATAATTTATACGGTTTACAATTAAGGTCCTATTGTGACTTAAGCATCATAGTACCTTATTATTATATTCAATGCATTGTTATTGTACGAAGGCGAGTGCGATGAAAATTATGATTCATAATTAGGTCGCAAACATTGAAAGTTTGAGAAATATTGCCACAAAGAAAAAATGTTATTCGAAAATATATAATGTACTGGAAAATACTAAGACTAAGAAATGGATTAATCGGAAATGAAATCATGTTTTATATTTGATTGCTGAAGCAATATTAGAAGTTCTTTTATAAAAAAAACATTCAAAAGCATTACAAATTACAATACTTAAGCAAATAGAATTAAAGGACAGTATTCTTAATAGGATTTTAAGTTTATATATCTAGAATAGGTATGTACACTATAAAATAAATTGTTTCCAATGGCGCTGCGTGTTGATATTTACCATTTCTGACCTAGAACATTTCCTGGGAGCTCTTATCACTTTTTAGTGCAGCACCATACAGGTGAAATAGCAATCGCCCCAATGTAATGTCAACGCCTTGTTTTCTCCCTAGAGGGAGGCACCTGAGCTCTGACAATGCGAAATAGTACTAGTAATTTAGTTTGGTAGCTGATTTCCAAGCTAAATAGGCACTCTAGAGATCTTTAACATGCCGCATAATCATACGACATGAGCGCTGTCAATTTTCTGCATCATGAAAATCCACCGACTTCGGCCGTGGCCAAACCCGCAACCTTAGGCTTAAAAGGCCAGCAACAAACCAACTACGTCCTCTGCTGCGTGGTTCACCATGCATTAATACAAAAATAAGGAAAAAAATTATATTTCTCCACTAACTTCCTGTATTCAAAAGTGTAAAGAAAAATACTGAAAATCTAAATATAAATCGCATTAATTTAAAGGCTCATAGTTCAAAAAAGTAATAAAGACAGCAATTTAAAGGAAAGATTGATGTCAAAAACGACCAGAAATAAGCATTTTTTCTTGGGATAATAATGTATTTTAAATAATGGTATTTGTTGCTATTTGAACTGCTCATTCACAAAAGCGACTCCTATTTAATATCGCTTGGATCATTAAACAACAAAAAGAAAACGTTTTTATAAAGATATATATATATATATATATATATATATATATATATTATGAATTTCTACACGAGAAGAAAATTTGCCTCATTTTAATAACATTTACATGATAAAGGAATCACTCATAATAGCAAAAGAGTCATTGACGTTATTAAAAAAGCACGATAAAAGAGTTTGTGATCTTATTATGAAAAAAGACGTAGCCTTTTCAAAGCATAAAAAAAAATAACAATATCATGGAAATAGCTTTTTCTCTGAAAATACTTAAGAATGTAATACAATAGAAGTGAAAAAAAATCTTGTGTAATTGCATTATAAGAAAATGCATTACACATTATATTAACGAAACATTCTGCTCTTTGACAAAAAATGTATTTACATCAGTATTTTATTATAAATTTATTTTTTATGAAAGTAATGTCAAAAGTCACTGTTTACATCTGTTGTATTTTATGTCGTGAGGAATAATTTAGATATACTGAAAGTTTCGCAGACCATGACAGGAATTTTAGAATTTCTTGATTTAAAAAAAAAAAATCTCTTGTTAACTAGTAAATTGTGACAGAAACGCTTTTGTTCATTTTTAGTAACACAAACTCTATTAAATATCTCGACGCCTTCGCATTTTTAAAAGCAATGTCATTTACTTTTAACTATTTTTATTTTTAAAAAGAGAGATTTTTAAGTTAAAAATATAAATATGTTTCATTTTTGAATTCTAAGCGTCGGCAACTACTGAAAAATCATTGTATATATATATATAAGCAGGGATTACAATACCGGACTAAAAGTACACTAACGGTATTCGGTATCCTTTACATCTTAATACGGGAATACAGGTAGTACAAATTTCAGGAAAAGAAAGAAAACAGGTGTTTCTTTGTTTTATTTGACAGAGTGAGTGTAAATATATAATATAAAATAAATATTAGAAGAGAGTGTAAATATCACACAAAAAAATTAGTTACTTATAAATTATAACATCATATAAAGTATCACAAAAAGTAAAGGTACACCTTATGTAGTTAAATCACAAAAAATTGTAAATATCACTATTTAATCTGTGGTACTATTAAAAAATTTTGAAATGTGATCTTAAAAAACATAATGCATCATTTGTACTGTCATTTAGCTTGGAATGTAATTTTGTGCAAACATTACCAGCTGTCGAAATCGCTTTTGCGGTAACTACTCTAGTTGGTGATACCGTTAGCAATGCGTGATATACATTTTCCAAGTATTTATCTCTAAATCCCTCATCTTCAAATAAATCGATTTCTCATCTAATGGTTTTGGATATAGCTGAATTCTATATTGAATTTTGGTTCGTTGAAATTATTTTAGTTATCACTAATTCTATTTTTTGTTCAAGGGACAAATCTTTTTACTTATTGACATTAGTGTCATCATCATCTCTTAGATAACTGATCACTCAATTCTCTTGATTGTACGCTGCCATTTTATTTTCACAAAATAATTAATTTCACCAGTTAGGGTTACATAAAAACAAAAACGTATTCTACTTTGCTTTGTTGGTGATCAGTGAACATATAGTGGGAACAATTTAAAAAATCTCCTGTAAATACGGAAAAACCGGTATTTAAACTTGCGAATACCGATATTGTAAAATTGTACAAATAGCTCAAAATACCGTTATTCGGTATCTCGTTATACTGGTATTGTAATCCCTAGTTGCGGGAAATCATTAAAAATATTTGAAACATTTTTTTAATATTCAAGTTATATTGTTCAAAAAGAAGTTTTGAAACTTAAAATAGCAATGATATAAATTATCCTTATAAAACATAAAACTGCAACAGATTAAATTAAATATTTGTCCTCCAGTAGTGAGTGTGAGGGTTTAATGGCGCAAAATATAGTTTTGGCTAACTGAGCCACTTTTCCTTCTAAAGTATAACAACTAGTTTAAACTTATACTCATTATGCTATTAAATATTTGTCAAGTAGGAACGTTCACTGTTTAAAAATACCTGATGTTTTAAAATCATTTCAAATGGTCTCAAAGTAGCATTTCAGCAATAGGACAATTTAACACTAGAACATCCGTCGGCGTCGGTTGGACATTGAGCTTGTTAAGTTCGTTCTTTTTGCAAGGGATTTTAAAGTTTTCTGTGATTTTTAATCATTGTCCAAGGTGATTACACAGAAATTGTTTTATGGTTCAAGGTTAATTAGGAGAGCTTTTACTACTAAATATTCCTAGAATGTCTGTTGGTGTCGTTTCGTCACCAAGGTAAATTATCATTATAAATAGCTGTCGTTCAGCAAAAGATAGTTCACCAAGTTGGTACTATTAATAAAACAAACTTCCGAGAGTAATATCGCACGTTCATTTGACATTGAATGCAATGTTATTGGGTTAACAGTGGAAATGGGTCAGTTTCACTAAAATCGCTGTGTCTAAGTGTTTCGTTACATAGCATTTTCTTATTTGCTCATAAAAAAATTCATTCGATTTTCGAATCTTGTTCAAAGCTGACATCCTGAAACGATGACTTGAAGAAAAGGTCTAAGACCAGATGAAATTATTAATTTTTACTAGAGTTTTCTGAGAATGAATCGGATGGTAGTGATTTGTGTGTGTGTGTGTGTGTCTTGTTCTAATTTAGATTCCATTGAAGACATATATTGATTGAAAATGAATGCAAAAAATCTGAAGAAAGTTCAGATGAAATTTATAATATTACAGTAAAATCTGATATATATGTCGCGGTGATGGCACAGAATGAATGCCGCATAATAGTAATGTTCCTGGCAGATTTATGTCTCGAAATGTTTTACGACAAAGCTGTGGTCCAAGATTCGCGAAATAAAATGTCATCTTCACTTTTTTTATGATATAAGGCATCATAATGTAATTTTGATGTAATTATCATATACTAACAAGTCTTAAAACTAAACCCTACTGAAAAATATTCTGCAGCAATTATTTGGTTATTAGAATTATTTTATATGGGGGTGTGTCGAAATGACACCGCTGGAAGTTTAAAAATAATCAAAATCCTAGACGTTTTAGTGTTAAGAACAGCTCAGCTTCATGAAGTACCAGCTGGTATGGAATTCCAATACCAGCTTTCATAGTATCTTATGGAAAACTTGGACTCACGCCTTCATTTTATATGTATTACATTCGAACCTTATCATGAGTTCTCATCAACTTGAATCGTGATTCGTCTGATCAACCATCTTTCTTCCAGTCACATGGGGTTCAACATATATGATTACGAGCTCCACACTGCAATCGATGACATTTGTTAATAAGGACTTTAGAATGAATTCTCTGATGCATATTCCATCAACACCAAATTTTAATACGCTTTTCTCATGGGCATGTCTGTTGTATATATCACATAACTATTGTTTGGTAACACAACTATTTCTACACAAATGTTACTGATCTTTATCATTAATTAGACACCTACGGTCATTGCCTCATCCCTATTGAGAGGTGATGCCTGGAATTATATATTTTCAGTGCATTCTTGATTACATGCTTCAAGGAGAGCAGAATTCTCTAATAATTTGCGAAACAGATATCCTATGAAATGTAATCTACTAGCATTTTGTATTCGGTACTGCACTGTATTATGTAACCTTACAATTTATTCATTTAATTAGTCTTGAAAAGTTGCTTACAAAATCAGTCTATAGTATAGGTAGTCTTATGTATAGGTAAGTAATCAATGATTGATGCATATCTGAAAATTATTCGGTTAATAATCAAGCAATGATTACAGATTTTTTAATATTTCTAATATCTGATGGTTTAAACACCATTTTCCTTAATTTCAGATATATATTGTTTTACAATATACTTTCCGAAAGTAAGTTTCATGAAAAATACACGACTACTCATCATGAGCTATTTTTTGACGTAATAGCTATACATTTGTAGTAGCGTGCAATTAGTTAAAGAAGCCCATCATTTGACGACACGAGACCTCTTCGCCATACACAATATGCAAGCATTTATGGATGGTGGGTATATTAGTCTCAGGAGCCCATTTATTCGCGGGATAACAACTAGCACTTCTATTGGAAACCACATTGTCAGTACACGTTTTCCTGTCATCACAATTTGTACTCAAATAATCTCAGGCATGGCTGTGTGCTGTTGCTTTCTCACTCTTCTTCAATGCTCTACACATGCATCATTCCTATTAAGCTGGCGCTAATTCCTTCGTTGAGTGGCAGTGGTATCCTGGTGGCTGTGCTCACAAATTGGCAACCGGCGTGTCGCGGGTTCGAGTCCTATGCCACTGAAGACCTGCTTGTAGAGATGGCCGAAGCATGTTAAATCTAATGAGGATCAAAATCCCACCATTGGCGTGGTGTGGTAGTTTGAAATAGGGAACCATCTCGTGTGTTGTCCTCGTTACTTGTCCGAGGCTCAAAAATACGAGGTCCGTCAGTAGTAGCCCTCGTGTTGCTTTATAGTGGATTATAAAACTCATTTTTGTCGTTCAACCAATAACAGTTATGATTTCTCATGTTCGCTTTCAAAATAATGACGAGACCTGCTGATTGTATGTCCCTCGAAATAATGAATTCAACTTCTTGAGTGCAGTTTCTTATTTATTATATACATATTACAAACTAACGATGAATTTATCGCTTTTAATTATATTTGTACGGATAAAAACTCAAGCAGTTCTAAAACTTAATGGAAATTACACATATATAAAATCAAAAATTGTCTTGCCTAGTTATTTCAATATAAATAACAAAGTATCAGCAACCAGGAAAAAATGTTTATAAGACTTTCTTCTCTCTTAAATGTACACATATGTTCTGTGATTTTCTTTAAAAAATTTAAAACAACAAGAATACATGTTTATCTTTAACGGTGTGAGTCACAGAAGAATTTCCAAATCCTTCACAAAATCCTCAGATCCAAAAATAAAATATTGTCACCCAAAAACACTTCTTTGGGTATTCCAACTGGCTAGTATTTTTCCTTCGAAATTACCAGCAGTCTCTCGCGAAATTGCGAAGAGATTAGATTTGCGTGGGGAAAAATCGCTTGTCTCTGGAAGAAGAATTGTAGCGAGATTTAGGTAAAAAAACTCACTGGAAGAAGGGAAAAATCGTGAAGTGGGAAGATTTACGGATTGGTAAAGAGGGATAAAAAGGAGAAATGTGAGAAAGTAAAATAAGAAATATTTCTTGGGGCGCAAAACGGAGGAAGCTTCGAATGATGGCGGTAAAGAGCAAAGTTCTGTTTCTTTATTTTTTCGTTTTCGGAAAGCTTTGCAAAATGATTTTTCTCCTTACTTACTCCCTGCATTTGTTGGGGCTGTAATGGGGCAAAACATTTTAGAGACTTTTTCGTCATTTGTGCCGTATAATTGCATACAATTTCCTCGAAACTATAAAATTTAACTTAAATTGAATTTTAAATGAATATTTTTCACATATCAAGAGTTTAAAAATCAATAATCAATACATAGATTAAATTTTATATAATATATAATTGACATATTTATATATATATATAATTCCATGATACAAAACTTGTTTAAAAAATATACTAATTTCAAAAAGTTGCATTAAAACTAGTATTTCATAATAAATCATATATGAACGTTTGTGATTATCAAGGAATTCTTGGTTCTAAATATTTGAGATTAAGATTTATTGAATGTGACGATTAATTATCAAAAAAAAAAAAAAAATCAAGAAATATTGACAATACTTACATTTTGAAAATTATATCAAAGATCTCAAACACTTGTGTAATTACGCATACTTTTCTTACCTTTTACATGCCGAATTGGTACTTTTATTTCTATTTGAAGACTCGAAAAAGGAAGTAAACAAGAATTCACTGTTTGTTCAAATTTTATACATTTAATACATATAAATATCCTCCTCCCTGAAGTTTGAAATACTCTAGGCAGGAATAATGAAAAAAATATTAATTTAAAATCACATGTGGTTCGCAGCCTTATGTGATTTGGGATGCCTGTGTGTTATTTTAGGATGTTTATACAAAAAAAATTTATCTTATTGCATAACTATGGTATTTTAATGAAATACTTTTAATTGTATTGCATTAAAAATCAGACGTAAATGCTAGTATTTTTAAGCGCTGTATAACATTTTCTGTAAATAATGTTCTGTGTTCAAAACTTGGACGTTTTCAATAAAAACACTGATATGTATAGATAATTATAAAAACCATCAATTCTTATAGGGTAGATCTATTTAATGTTTTTAATTTTAATGTATTTGTCAAACAAAAGTTTCTTCCTTAAAATTTTGTTTTAAAATTTGGAAAAAAAAATAAATAGTTTTCAATGCATACTTATCACAGAAAAAGAAAATTTAATATAATATTCGTGAAAAGTTTTTTCAAATGTTGCTGATTTATTCTCTCTGTATTTAAATACTTAACTTTTTCGCAAATGTTATACATATTGTGTCGAAAATATCCATTTTTCTTCTTGGATAACATGATCTTATCGCTTTCATTAACTCTATATTAGTCTTATAATATAGTTCTCAGAAAGTACTATTTACATTCTGATAAAATTTCAAAAAGAAAAGTCAAAAGTAATGTAAATAGTTGATATTAAAAATTGTCTTGGGTATTTATTTTTATTTATTTGCGAACTAAAATATAATATTTTTTTCATAGATTCACCATACATATATTCAACATATATTATATAGTTATTATTCAGAATTTTATGTAATCTATTTCTAAACATTAAAAACAAAATTGGTGTTTGTAAGAAAAATGTCTCAATTCCTTAAATAAAATAATGTTATATATATTCAGTTTATTTATATTCTCTTCTCAAGCGTCTATTAAAAAATCTTCTTAAACATTTTCGAAAAATGCTTCAGAATAATAAATACTTTTCTCGAAAATTATTCTTTATAATTTAATAACGCATATCATTTCATTTCACGTTTTACGTGACAAATTACTTCCACTGAATTATCGCTTTGGGATGATAATAGGGGATCAAGAAACGGTTTAGTTCCAATTTAATCATGCGAAATGTATTCTTCTCGAAACGGAAATGCACATTTAAGTTCAACTTACTGGAAAACGATATTCAACGGAGCTAATCAAGCGTATAATTTTATGAGTTGAAGTGTGCAATAAAATTAGCCACTTCTTTGAATCGAAGTACAAAGTAGCAGTAGAACACTGAAAGGAAGTGTCTTAATATTTTATCAACGTACCTTAAATGCAATCAGTAGAGTTTTTCTAATCTAAATGTAGTTGGTTCTTTACTTTACAAAATTGCTTTATTATCCATTTATTATTAAAATTAACATATTGAGAATTAAATGAAACTTTTTTGATTTTATAATTATTTTTCATGTATGATAAAATTTTATTATAAAGTCCTTAATGAGATATACAATATTATTACGGTTAAGTTCCATATTGATCAAGAAAACAAGTATGAGTTCTATGATATATTTTTTCCCTTTATTAAATCCATGGCATAAAATATTTCAGAGCTTATTTAAGATGTTTACATGATTATTTAAAATAAAAACTCCTTATATTTTAATTTCCTTCTAAGAAAATCTAACTAAATCATCATTATACTCCTTATGTTTTGTCTTAAAAGAGAAATGAATATTGATATTTGAAAAGTAAACAAGCATTTAACATTTTGTTAATAAATTCTACCGTAAAGAAAAAAAAAAAATTTTAATTTGGAATTGTGGGTGAAAAAAAAATTTTAAAAAAAAAAAAAATTATAAGTGATTTCCAACTAAGGGGACCAGACCTTTTGCAGTTACAATTACACCGAAAAATATATTTCAAAAGTTTTCGTAGGAATTAACTTGAAAACATTGATATAAACATCCATAGAAAGTGTTATTCGTTTTAACCCATCTGTTATTCGAAACAATGTATTTTTAAAAATTTTCAAATGTGAAACTTATACAATATATGCTATGTCATATTGATATGAATTTTACGTCATACAATCGCATTCATTGAATGCTGTTTATTTAGAAGTTATTAGAAGAATACATATTTGTTGGAATTTATATATATATAAATTAGATTTCGTAAATGCTTATTAATTTTCAAAAAGCAATAACTTACATAATATAAACATACGTAACAAAAGTTTTTATGCATTTTTTAAGCAAAGCAATAATTAGTTATTTAAAAAAATGTACGTAGAATTTATACATTTTTCAAATAATTATCGATAAGGATTCATTCAAAAAAAGTATTTTATAAATGCCAAACATGCGATCCCAAAACCCACACCAACACTTTTGTTATAGATAGTTTGACGTACTTGTAAATCGTACTTGTGTGCGTTCGTCCATTATTGTAGAAGTACCATCTTAAAATCCCTTTATAAATTTTAAAACTTTTCCTTAAAAAATTTAAAATGTTAGCTTTTTGCAGTATTGGATCATAAAACTATTTTATGTTATACGTATACATATGTTACATTCAAAAAAGTTGTATACACTAATAAATCAAAGACTTCTTTTTTATATATAAATCGTTTTATATCCCATAAAAATTATCAACTTAAGCTTTGATTTTGATATTAACAAGGAATTTTAGCTTAATTTAAATGCAATTAATTTAGCTTTGATTTTTCCACCATAATACTCTTAAAAAAATAGTGAAAAATATGCATTGCAAGATTGTATATATAAATATAAAGACTAAAAAAACTCACCATGAATTAAAATCTTTTTACAGATGAATTACTCTTGAATTTTAATTCACCATTCACCACACATTAATTGCATATTATAAATCTCAAGTCATATCTCGAAAATTTTACAAGTTTAAATTACCAAGCACGTTTTTCTTTTACAAGTCCATACTACGTTCACTTCGACCGTACCGAACGATCCTAACGTGACTACTGACCCACAGACTTATCACGCGCTCTAGTTTTGTTTCAAAAGTCGGTCTTCCTTGAAGGGAGGTGGGGGAATCTTCCGAGCACACATGCGTACCTGAGACTACAAAAGGGGTGGAGGAGATGCGGGGTGGAAAGATGAATCGGAAAGTCTGCGCGGATTCACAATACCTTAGAAAGGGTGTGGATCTCCATCGGTGAAGTCAAACGACTCGGGAGCTCTTTGTTATTAGTATAAACATATGAGTATCGTTTGGAAAGGTATTGATCACTCGGCTCAATAAGTGTATTATCTTGATTTTACGGTTTCCAACCGATTGTGGTTATTCTAGTCGCGATGAAAGAAAGGTATATTTGTATTTGCTCAGGAAGTGGAATATGTTTAAGGCGGAGTACAAATAATTAATTTTAAGTTTTTGGATGGAACGAAAAATTGTTATTGCGTGTTTATTTTGGGTGGTCTCAGGGGTATTAAATTTCGCTAGAGGTCTGAAAATATAAACAATTTTCAAACAGGTATAATTCTTTTAAATTTAAAATAATTCGAATATTTTACACATTATTTATAAAGAAATGGGACTTCAGAAAAGTATAAAATGTTTAAAATATAATCATAATTTTAAAAATTATAAGCATATGAAAATAAGAAACTTTTCAATAAGAAATATTTATTAAGTTTTACGTCGTGCATGCTATTTTCTAAAATAGTAGCTTTAATTACTAGCGATAAGTTGATTTATAAAGTTAAATGTATTCTTATTACACTGTAGCTATATTTATATAAATAGAATAATAACTTACATATTTTAATCAATAAAAAAATACATTTTTAAAAAATATTTAAAAAAATTGCAATATTTTACAAATATTTTGAAATACAAAAGATATATAATACTAAAATTAAATAGGTTTTAATGAGTATGATGCATTTTATAATTCTATTAAGTTTTATACATCGGAGGCTATTATTTTAGAAAATAGCGTGCGCAACGCAAAAAAATATTTAATATTTATTACAGAATTTTCATATGGTTATGTGTGATTTTTAAAATTATGGTTATATTTTAAACATTTTATACTTTTCTGAAGCCCCATTTTTTTTTATAAATAATGTATAAAAGGTTCGAATCATTTAATTTAAATTTAAAAGAATTATATCTGTTTGAAAATTGTTTATATTCTCAGACCTCTTGAGAAATTTAACACCCCTGAGACCTCTTAAGAGGAATATAATATGTGTTGAACAAATGTTATTTCGAAACAGTGAAATAGAGTGTGGATGCTTCAGGTTTTTTTTTAACTATTAGTTACTACAGTGAGTGGAGTAAATTAGAAAAGGTGTTTCCTTATTAAAAAAATGCTCATAAATTTACATTCTTAGTTCTGTGTGTGTGTGGCAGTGTTCAAACTCGGAACTCCTAACATGGATATTCCACTTCAGGATATAAATCGACAAAATAGTTTTTACATTGTTAATTAGTTAATTGTTTGAATTAGAATCTTGGTACATGATTAAATAAACTATACATTTAATTTTAAAAAAAATTACTTATAAAACTTATATTTCTATTAAAATAACCAATTATGAAAATGCATGCATTTACTCAATTCACAAACACTTATACACACATTATTCATTTTATTTAGATTAGATACTTTATATCAAGAGTCTATCTAGAGCACAGGTTCCCAAACATTTTTTATCTCATAGACCCCTTGCAAAGTTTTTCAGTTTTGTGTAGACCCCCTATTTACCTAAAATTAAATTTTTGTAAATTTATTGACTTAAATGTTTTTTGACAGCACTACTTACTTTGTAAATATAGCACCACTACTTACTTAAATTTTTTGTTTTTGTTTCTAACTGTAGTTAAGGTGAGTATTCAAAACTTAAGAAACACATGTGAATTAATTAAATTAAAATTAAATTAATATATAAAATAATTGTTGTATAAAATAAATGTTATTTTAAATGGTGAGGAGGATGAATCTGTTGCTTCGGGTAATAAATTTTCAACACTAAGCTTTAATCTTTTCAGGTTTAACCCTTAATTTCCTCGGTTAGTAGTTTTTAATTTCTGTTTTTATTCTGGAGTTTGGCAACGTGCAGAAACTCTTCCTCTCCGAGAAAAGCAATTGAAAACTTTCATCAGATTTTCCATAAATCGAGATAAATAACAGGTTAGTATTTTTAAAGCCAAAATTGCTGATTTTCGTTTCTGAACTTTACTTTAAGATCTTCGTTATGGCTATTAAAATCAGTTCCATTTGTAAACAGACATCTTTTTTTTTAATGTGACAACATGAATCCACTAGATATATATATATATACCTATTGAGATATTATCATAGTCAAAGTACATTCTAAAACCTAGTTTAAAAACATGAATAAAGGGCATTTAAATGTTGAACATAAGTTAATACATCATTTTTCTGGCAAATTGTTCTGTGACCAATTGAGAAACTGTTAAAAGTTCGCGACGTCCAGTTTTGAATTCCTTTAGCTTGATTCTGGCACAAGAAACACTGAAATGATGGTCCTTTTTCAGTAAAATTTATACTGTCTTCTTGTAATTGCAAATTAACCCCAGTGACTTTAGTAATTAAAGCTGTTAAATAGGTAAATCTGGTTTACACTTAATTAAATTTTCTTTTTAAAATTAAAGTCACGATCAGGTTTTAGGCTATCGTAGACCCCCATCTACTCCTCATGGACCCCCAAATTATTTTTTCGCTGACGTGGACCCCTTACAGGTCCTCATAGACTCCTGGGGGTCCATATAGACCACTTTGAGAATCACTGATCTAGAGTCATAATTGAATATATTTATGCAATTATATTTTATATTTATAAAGGTTATATATTGGTACTTATAAAAAGTTTATTTTTAACCTATTAACAAGGAAATAAACTTTTGCTCAACTTGTTTCGCAATGGGAAGTTATTTCTTCATAATTGAAAGAAATAGTTATATTAAATATTTTGACATGTCCTTTGCACTGGTTGTTCGTGTAGGATGAAATATATTTCTTCAAATCCAGTTACCAGGTTATATGTAAAATATAGTACGATACGTCGATCCTACATTTAATTTCATTACATTTGGCACTTTATTTCAATAATTATATATAAGTTTAGAATCATATTTGAATTCATTTATGTAATTACATTTAACTGGAGATCTTATTTACAACTCAAATCTATCTCTTTCTGTAGCATCCCGTTCAATTAAATTTCTTATTGAATATTTTACTTAGAAATAAGCTTGTCATAAATTTAAATTTTTTGATTACTTCTCTTTTGTTACATTTAGCATTTTCCGTTAAAAATATCCATGGACAAGCAATGCGTTTACTTTAAAGAACGTTATGTTAAATGAAGACTACATTTATAACTTTATATAATTTTAAATGAAAAATTATGAGAGAAATGATTAAAAACCATTATTTTAAATTTTAAAAGAAAATTAAAAATAACTTTTCTTTTATCGCTTCAGTAATAAAAAATGTATATTTAAAATAGATTCATGAATTCGTAAAAAAAAAAATTCTAAGACAAATTTAGACCACTGATTATATTACAAAATGTTCAAAGTTACTTTCATAAGAGGGATAAGTCAAACATTTTTGCTCTTTCAACCATGTATAATACTCTTGGAGGAACTGATGTTAGTAAAAGGAAAAAATCTATAAGGGGAATATTTTACTCTCTCCAAAAATGTTGAAGATCAAAGAACTTGTTTAAATCCAGTAAGTTTTATAATTTTTTAAACTTCATTTTGGATAAATTTTTCTCTTAGTAGGAAACTTTTGAGGCATAAAGTTTTTTCTTTGAGAAGAATATTTGAGAGGCGGTTTTAATTATACTTCCTTAAAACTACTTTTTTCTTAATTTATTTACATGAGGATTACCCAAACAATGTTATATCCTTTGAATTTAGGAATCGTAAAATTTTATCTATCTTGAAACAAATTTAATTCAAGCATAATAAGAAGTTTTAAGCCACATATGCATTTGATGACATTTTAAAATGTATATGAATGTGAACAGAATATAAAAAGCATCAAATGAGAAACATAAATTTTTTTACATATTTGCATTTAGATTTCAACCTGAATATAAATTCAAATTTTTAAAATACTTAATATCTTTTTAAAAATACAGCGTACAGTAGATCAAGTTTTAAATCATTTTCTTCCTATTAAGTGCATTCATTCAGTGGCGCACACAAGGAGGGGGAAGGGGGTTCCTGGGTCCTGGCTCCACGCTCCAAAGCCCTTAAATTTGTTCCGGTTGATTATAACCCTATGCATATGGTACGCAAAGTTTAATTAAGTATTTGTTATTAACAATTAATTTTATTAGTAAATGCTACTTATTTATTAAATTAATAATTATTTACTTTTTTTTGTTCCCGAAAATCGACAACACCAAATGGAGCATGATACGAGAATGGTGAATTTTCGACCCTGCCCCTCCCCCCTTCCCTTGAAAAATCTCTGTGTGTGCTACTAAGTATATTCTATATATTTAAATGTATAATATATTTATTTATTTATTTATTGTTAAGAGTTTATACTTAAATTTTGACATTTTATAAATATGTATTTATAGCCCAACCCGTACTTAGTAAAAATTGTATTCAATGTTCTATGAAATATACTAAAATAGATTTTTCACAGTACATTATTAACAGTCAAAGACATTAGACATGGTGTATTTTTTAATTCGTGCATATTAACCCTTTTACTGCTGATTAAAAGTTACGCGATTCACTCTGCAGAGCCACCGTTTTTCGCATAGACCAGCGTATGCGGTTCATTGGAGGAGGGGGGAAGTGGCATTAATAGGTAAATATTTCTCTGAAATAAGTAAAAAAAAACTGTCGAGGTCAGTTTTGTTTGCATTCCAAAGCCTTCGGAATAGTTTTACTAGTAGTAGTGCAAAGAAAAGAGAATCATGTTTTGAAAAGACATAGACGACAGGGGAAGTTAACGCACCAGTTGAATGGGGCGTATACATAAGCCAGTGGAAGTTGAGAGATTTAGATAAAAAATCAATTTATATTTTAAAATAAAAAATCTGAATCCAAAATTTGTATTGATATGTTGAGTTTCTAAGCGTTTATAAGAGTTTAAACAAATAATTATAAAAGAAAATTTTTAAGAACAATTTGACACAAATCAGTCTAATAATCTCTTTTCATCTTGGGAACAAACTACAATCACATAATAGTGCTATAAATTATGAGGAAGGACAATAAAGGAAGAACAATAATCCTTATAGGAATATAAACTCTAATATTAGTAGTTATTTTGTAAATAATCACTAGACTATCGTTGCCTCAAAAGGAATGTTTGAAGTAAATATAATAAGATAATTGTACATCGAATATATATATATATATATATATATAACATTTTACAGATCACAAAAAGATTTCATCAAGCCTCATAGGTAAATTTTATTACTGCTTCTCAAATGGATTACAATGAGAAAAGTACTCATAAACATTTTAATTAAGAATATTTAATTACGAGTTTTCTCCTTCCAAAATTGGTTTGGGCAATTTGGTAATTATATTTAATTGTGTAGGAGAATGCAAGATAAAATAGGAACTATATGTTCATTTCTTTCAAATGAACTCTTTAATATGTAGATATACATATTTGTACGCTTAACATATTTGCTTAAAGCACTTATGATTTTACTGTTTATTATATTTTGCTTTGTTTCTCCTCTTAAAATCTTCTGGTGCAATTAAAATGCAAGTATAAGGACAATTATACAAATAATTAAATTTATAGATTTTTTTATTAGTGAACAAAATATAACAACTCAAACAATAGTAAGTAAATGATATGTTTTTTTACGAAATAATTGCACAGAAACTCGAGAAAAATATCCATTTTACTTAAAATATAGAGAAATATCGAGAGAAATTCTCTTAAGATATAAAAAGTATAGGAATTTTAAAAAAATATATATATAAGGAGAATTGTAGTGAATATTTCACATTGAATTTCCTTTTTTATTGTAGTAGAAGCTTTATTCTTTACAATATATAGATTTATTCCTTTTAAAATTTGTATAAACTTATACGCAAGTATTTGATATTTGAAATATTTGCTTTATAATTTTATGCTACGCAATTCACTATTTTTTGGGGGAAAATACTCTTGAAATTATCATCCAAATAAGCACTTATATGCATAATGCGATAAAATAAATGTATTTCAACATTCATTACTGATATATCTGGATTATTCATTATTCTTGGTCCCTGCTTAAGCAAAATTGTAGCAGTTTTCTTAATTTACTCAAAAGAACTTTAAGTAGACTTTGAGAATGATCTAAGAAAGTGCATGCTTTGATTGGTTGATTTAGAATGACTTATAAGCGGCAAAATGGCGTAAATGTGCAGTAAGGATTTAGCTACCAATAAATTACAAAAACCAATATTATGTATGTTTAATTTAGGTTTTAATATACAATAAGATAAAGAATTTGTAATTTGTATAAGAAATTAGTTTTTACAAATTACTTATATAATGGTAAATGTTGTTTTTTTATGTTTGACACTACCCCCCACAAACTTGAACATATACATTTAAATGTCTAGTACCTGATAAAGTCACATAATTTAGGTAAGACAAGTGAAAATATGGCAACTCATCTCAACTTAAAACTTTATTTGATTTGAAATGAAATTACAGCGATTTAGATACATGTAAGAAGCTTTGCAAATTTTCATAAAGTACTGCAATTCAAACAGCTTACAAAAGGAAAAGACTATTCTAGAGGAAGAGATTAATTTGATTTTTCTTTGTCCTTAAACAAAGCGAAAAAAAAAAAAAAAGCCATTTGATTTTATGTCACCACGGTCAGTCGGCGCGCATTCGCTCTCTCTGCATTATATATTTCCCTTCATATACCCTGGAAATGACAAATAATAAATTATTAAAATAATGATTTTAAGGGGAAATAAACCATTGAACCTCAATGCTCTCAAGAAATCAAGCTGTTGAAATTACTTTGTGAAATAAAGTGAGTGTGGTTCTTATTTAAGGTATCCGACTACGTTCGGAACCGTGATTTTAAAAAAGACCATAAATGGATAATCTTCATGATATCTAGTGTCACTTAGATTAAGATACATTCCTAAAATTGTTTTAAGGATATTTTGACAAAAGAAATTATTTAAATGCAATATTTTGGCAAAAAATTAACTTAGAATAATCTTTTTTTGAAAATGTTCTCCTTTGGTGAAAAATGCTTCTATTACAATAATATTTTGCCTGTATATAGGTCAGACCTCTCTACAGAGGCTCATCTAGAATTTTTGAAAAATTCACATTGTTTTCAAAGTTGCCACCAATTAAAATAATTATTGGCGTTTTTTTTTCTTAAAATTGCTCCCCTCTGTTATCGTAAAGTATGGATAAACCCACTTCTAAGTTATATATTTCAAAAATTCTAGTTGAGCCTCTGTAGAGAGGTCTCAGCTATATTCAGGCAAAATATTATTATAATAGAAGGATTTTTCACCAAAGGAGAACATTTTGAAAAAAAGATTATTCTAAGTTAATTTTTTGCCAAAATACTGTATTTAAATAATTACTTTTGTCACACACAAAATATCCTTAAAACTATTTTATACATGTATTCTAATCTAAGTTACACTAAATATCATGAAAATTATCCATTTATGCGCTTTTGCAAAATCACGGATCCGGACGTAGTCGGTTGATTGATTGATTGAATATTAACGTCGCCCTGTTCAGCTACACAAGGGCTTTTGGCGACGGACCACGTAATTTTGAACCATGGTCAAGTGA
>BMAV01017599.1:115663-130123 GCA_019973955.1 Trichonephila inaurata madagascariensis | reverse complement strand
ACATCATTCTTAATAGGATTAATACCTTTATTTCTGATACAAATTTTTTTAACCCATATCAATTTGGTTTTACAAAACGACTCTCTACTTGCCATCCACTACTCAGACTGACTGAGAAAATTACTTCTGCATTTCATAGGAACAGTTCCACTGGAGCTGTCTTCCTGGATATCCAGAAGGCGTTCGATCGGGTCTGGATCAGTGGCTTAATTTACAAACTAATAATTTACAAATTCCCTCTCCTGCTTTAATTCACATAATTAACTCTTACCTTACTAACAGATCATATCAAGTGCGAGTTAAAAATACTCTTTCAAACGTATATTATGTGAATATCGGGGCCCCACAAGGTAGTTTACTTGGGCCAATAATTTTCAACATTTATATAAATGACATACCAACATATCCACAGACCAGCCTTAATACTTATGCAGACGATACCTGCATAGTTACGACACACAAAAATCACAAATATATCACTAAAGTACTAAATAATCACCTACAACTACTAGAAACATACTTTAACACATGGAAAATAAGACTTAATGTTGACAAAACAGTTGCAGTACTCTGTACAAGGAAAAGGAAACCTGCAACGCCGCCAACACTATACTCCACACCACTACAATGGTCTCAAAACACAGTTTACCTAGGACTTTTACTGGATAACAAACTCACTTGGAAACAACACATTATATATGCGCGAAATATAAATTCCGGAATGCTCTAAGATTAATATAACCCTTAATTTGCCGGAATTCCACAATGACTACAGAAAATAATTTACTTCTCTACACAGCCGTTTTGCGGCCCATTATGAGTTACGGTTGTCCTGTGTGGGGATATGCCGCTAATACTAATATAAAAATGCTTGAAATTTCCCAAAATAAAACTATTCGTATGATTGTTAATGCAAATATGTACATGAGAAATTCAGATATATACAAAGCTCTTGAAATTCCGACTTTTAAAAAATTTTTTAAGAAACTAGCAACTAAATTTTTTGATTCTTTACCACTTACTAATAATTGTCACATTCTAAATCTGGAAAATTATGCACCTCAAGACAACACCAAAAGGCCAAGGAGAATTCTCCTTGACTCCTACAATCCGCCATAACATTAAAATGTCTTCATTTGCCTGTTGGCAAATGACCTTCTAAATTTAATATTATTACTTAAAAATTTTTTTAAAATTACATTTTGCTTACTTCTTTAATTAATCGGTATACCCACACAGGCAATCTTCCCATTCAATTATTCTCACTAACTTCAGGGCAGCCAATCTAGAGCCAGATCACTCTAACCCCTCAACCAATTAAAAGACAAGCTCTCTACCATTCAAGGATGGACTTTTTCCAACTCAAAATTTGTTTCTCCAAGTGCTTCGTAGCCACGCCCTCTCTCCACGTACCAAAGACCTATCAGGCTGTTTCCTACCACCAAGGACGCTACTTCTCCAGGCACCGTTAACTCCTATGATATGGGTTGGAGGCTCGCTTTGCGAGCCATGTACCCAGTGACATCCAGCGACAGATTTTAAACTATTAGAAAGTGGATCATATTCAAAAGAAAACATAATCATATAATATATTTCAAAATCAATTGAATAGCGGAATATGTTGCACATGTAACATGATCATTAAATATATTCTGAAAGTAATAGGGCACTGCGTTATGCTCTAAATTAGTAAATTCATTTTATAAAGAAATTATATTACGAAAGATTTGAAAGATGGAGTCTAGATTTACGCTAGAAGTAATCGCTGAGAACTGTTACCTTAAAGTAACAGTTGAATGCGTCTCAAATAAATACCTTTTACAAAATGGATTTTGCATTTGTTCGAGGACACACATGCGTTCTTGGAAATGGGCGGGCCGACTGGCTTGCAAAAGCTGCAACCAAGCGCAAAATTGGCATTGCCGTTAATATTCCTAAATCATTTTACAAGAAGAAAAAATAGTGAAGTCTTGAAACCAAGAATATCTCTTTTCAAATAAAGGGAGCTTATTGAAGATGTTTTTTCCAACCATTAATAAGAGACTGTCATGTGTGTGTCATCATTTTTATACTAATTACAAAATAAATGATTTCTCAATGATCATGTTAACTTTAAGAGCTATTTGAAGAAATTTAATTTAGTTCTGCCATGTTACTGTGATTGCAATATTGGTACCGAGGAAAATGTAGAACATGTGCTCCTTCAGTGTTTCAAGTATGTCAGAGAGAGAAAGATCATAAGACTGGCTTTCAAGGGACTTAATATAAATTGGCCTCCGCGAACTTTCATCAACTTCTTTCCACCAGAAGTGATTATAAAAAGTTCTGTGAATTTGTTGTAAGCATTTGTAATCCTTCATAACTTCATTTTTTTTCTCCTTTTCTTTGTAATGTGTGATTAATACTTACTTCTGTGAGACCCGTGAAATACTTTGTGGTTTCACGGAGTTTTAATAATTGTTTTCAATAAAAAAAAATAAACCTTTCAAAGAAATGTGGGAATATTTTTAATTCCTATAATAAGACACTGATTTTTAAAAGTGGATTTTATAAGCGTGCTTAGCAATATCTATGTTATTAATGCGAATGGTACTGTATTTAATTAAAAATGTGGTTTTTAAGGCATAAATATTTATTATGACTGCTTTATGCAGTGTCTCCCTTCCAAGAGAACGTACAAGTGTGAGTGAACGAGGTGGAGGTGACGATCGCAGCGCCAACATCCCGGCCCACATTAAAATAACATTTCAAGAAACAAATAATGTTACATAAATCATACATAAAAATACAAATAATGAAAAATTAAAAAAAATATAATCAATATGAAAAAAATTGAACATTAAAATAAACAAATATATATATGTGAATACAAACATTAATGCATACATTTTTGAATGATTAATAGACATTTAAACATTCGTTAATAAACAGATTTTTGAAATTCCTCTTCTACTGAAAAATCGTTTGAAAGTTGCAATCAGCTTCTGTGGTTAGTTCTGTGACAACCTCTATATGAATAGTCTTTGTAATAAAGCAAATATGAAAATTGCAACGTAACATTTATGGTAAATACCTTTTCGTTGGCCTTTTTATTTAATATAAAATGGGTCTGTAAAATATATTCCTACATGAGTAAAATGAGAACTAGGAGTATTTCTATCTCTAGGTAAATTTCCCATAATTTGTTTTAAACTCTTAGGTTTGTTTTTGAAACAAACAATACAATTTTGGACGATTTGTCTGCCAGTGATTCTGCCACCTAATGGTCAGAACTTTTTCGGACTAGATAAAGTAAGGTTTGAGCACCTACGTACAAATTTTTCAAATGATAATAATTCATAATTAAAATAGTTAACTTGTGGTTTTTTGGAAGCAAAATGGGAAATTTCTGACTATATGTTATATATGAATTGCTTAATCTACCACCAACTCTAAGTATGTTTTCTTCGTCAAGAAAGGGATTCAAACAAGTTAACTGACATTTTTTTAATGATTCTCCCATTTCTAAGAATTTTAATTTCTTTGTTAAAACTGTTACCTGGATCCTTTTAATCAAATGAAGTTTTGATTTCTGAAGTTCCTCGTTTGTGAGAGGACCAGAATGGCGAGATGTATTTTTGACATCATGCAGGAATCTTAAAATATAACTAAAAATGTGAATTAATTTCATATAATTATTTGTAATATTTAAAAGAACATTTTCAAAGTTAGAGTTCAAGATTGATGTCAAGCTGATATCAGATTGTTTCCTAAATTCCGACATGTAAAGTTCATCAGAACTGAAGGTTCATTAAATTGTTCAGGAATATCTAGATGCTAGGGACCATTCCACCATAGAGTCAATGAGAAAAGTTCTTCAGGATTTACATCTCGAGAGATGATATCTGCAGGGCTTTGATCTGAAGGTATGTGCTTCCTTTCAAAGTTCTCCGTCAGAGTTTGTATCTTAGAAACTCGATTGCTGACGAATTTTCAGTTGATTAGTTGGAGTGTTGATCCAGGCAATTGTGCTATGGTTGAATTGGTGTGCAAGATGACTTTAGCTAAATGTACTTGTAGAGAGAGAACTTTTTCCACTAACTGAGTCAGCAGCAAACACGCTGAGAGTTCAATGCAATGACCTTGATTGGTGAGATACGAGATTTGCTACCGATAAGCTTGGTTCTGGAGGTACCATCTTCTTTGACTCTGTGAATGTACAATACGACTCCGTAGGCTGACTCCGAAGCATCTGCGTATCCTAAAAGCATTAGTTTCACGGAGGAATATGTAAGAATGTATTGATCTATTTTGATTTCCTCTAGGGCATTTAGAGATGATACAAAATTGAGTCACTCTTTTGCGATTGCATCCGATAAGAATTCTTCCCAATTCAATTTTCTAAGCCGTATATTTTTTGTAGAAAGATTTTTGCTTCGCTGATGACAGGGTCATAAAGTCTTGCTATGACGCTTAAAACATCTCATTTTGTATAAGATGCTATTGAAGGGATTGAGACTTTGAACATGAAATAGTCTCCTGTTGGTTTCCAGCTAATACCTAAGGTTTTTATGGCTGATTCTGCGTTGGTTGAAAAGGAATGCTCTTGATCTGAAGATGAATTAAGCAGCCCCTTCGAATTGGAATTCCATTTATGTAATTTTATTCCACATGTTTCCAGCATAATTTGCAACTGGCATTGTAATTGGCGAGCAGTGTCGAGATTTTGTGCACCCCACACACTACATCATTCATGTACACGTCTTGAAGAACTACTCTGGAAGCTAAGGGAAATCTATAAACTTCATCCATAGCTAACTGTTTGAGAGTTCGTACAGCTAAAAAGGGAGCACTGGCGGTCCCATACGTGACAGTTTTCAATCTATAGATGACTGGTTCCTCATTAGCTCTTGTCTTCCACATAATCCTGAAAAGATCACGTTGAGCTGGATCAATGAGAATTTGTCGGAACATCTTTAGGATGTCGGTTGTGAAAACATATTTGTTTTTTCGAAATCGTGTCATGATTTCAAAAATGTCTTCCTTCACTTCACCTTTCAAGAGTAGGTCATTTAGGCTTATACCTGAAGTAGTAAAGCTAAACCATTAAAAACCACTCTTAATTTGGTAGTTGTTTTATCAGGCTGAAAGACTCCATGATGTGGAAGATAATAACAAATATTGTTTGCGAATGTTTCCTCTAAAAGTTCTTCCAATTTTTCCATATGCCCCAAGTCTAATATGTGCTGCATAAATTCCCTCTGTATAAATTTTCCATTTGTTTGTCTTTAGATAATCTTCTGCAAAGCTGATCTAGTTTCTTCATTGCTAAACCTTTTGAGTGCCCTACGCCTTGTATGTCTTTAATTGGCATTTGTACTACATATCGACCAGCTTCATTGCGCGTGTGAGTCACTGATTTTCACAATATTCCTCTTCCTTGCTTAATGGCTTTTGACCTTCATTAATTGTTTCTATCTCCCAAACCTTTTATAAATTATCATCAATGTTTGACATTTCTGATATGAAACCGCAATATTGATTTTGTTTGTATGAATGTGTGGTTCCGGTTGCGATGTATCCAAAAACTGATCTGTGAAATACAAGTTCATTGTCTGAAGCGCGAATAATTCCTTCTTTAATTATGTCAGAAAATGCCTCTGCTTCAATTAGCAAATCAATTTTTCATGGAACACCAAAATTTGGATCTGCTAGTTCCTCAGGTATTTTCAAATTATAGAGGTTTATTTGAGAAACAGGAAGAATGTTTGTAATTTTTGAGACAACCAGAAAATCTAAAGTTGTGCGAAATGAGCCGTTGCCATTTATTATTGTAGCATTTAATTCTGACTTTACTATGGTTTTATTTCCGTCTAAACTGGAGATAGGAAAAATGAACTCTGTTTTGTGGAGCCCCTAAACGGTTTGCTAAATCTTGCGTTACGATATTAGACACGCTACCGGAATCTAAAACTGCGCGTGCTTGGATACAACTTCCAGTAGAATGATTCAAAACCCAAACTACTGTTGTGGGTAGAATTACGGTTTTGCTTCTATTACTGATACAAGAGAGGAATGCGGCTGTATTTTCTTGCGGACGGGGGAACTCGTCTGCATTGGGTTCAGTTCCTGACCTTGTAGTGATGACGCGCTATAAATCAGAGGAACGTTAAGAGTTTCCCCCTTTTGCCTGTGAAGAAGAGTGTTGTGTCGAAAGCCACATTCACAACAAAAATGCTTTTATTTACACTTTGGAACTCTGTGCTGATCACTTAAGCAATTGAGACACATATTGTGCTTCGTGAAGATATCTTTTCTCTGTACTGCATTTAATTTTAAAAAGGAATCGCAATAAGGTAACAGAGCACCTTCGAAGAAATTTTTTAAATTAACCTGAATTTTGCCTGTAAATGCATATTTTATGACCTAATGGGTCTCTAAAATTAGAAAAATACCCAAGAAAAGTTTTGTTAGTGTACATTTTTACTGTCAAAGGGGTATTTTATAAAAAAAAATAAGCAAAACATGATAACTGAAAACAAATAAATATATTGACAATTTTGTAAATTGAATAATATAGCATACAACCTTATCTAGGGAATTGACTCTTATTTTGGTAATATAACTATTATTACGTGGGAAGTTATTGCGTTTCAAGCTTCTATAAGTTGACATTTTCTTTAAAAGCTATTATAATTTTCACTTTATTGCTATATAAAAAAATTTCTACTCAACACAAAACCGTAAGAAAGATCTATTCCCTGTATAAGTATTTAAAAAACATAAATATAAAATTTTTATTTCATTCAAGCATAACTTTTTGAGATATTGTGTTTTGCGGTTAGAAAAAATGTGAAAAAAACTCATTTTGAGAAAACGACAAAAATAACATTAAACTCATCTGATTACAAGAAAAACACTTTCTTATTGAAATACACCAGATATATAATCCTTTCCCTCTTTAACACCTAAAACACTATTTTTTTTTCTTTTTAAGTGCTCTTATAATTTTTCTGTGTTTCTTTGTTTTGGGGTCTGCGTTATGAATCGATTCACAGATTTTGCATCTATCTAAATGTTTATATACTTTTGAAGAAATTTTTTTGAATTAACCTGAATTTTGCCAGTAAATGCATATTTTATGACCTTATGAGTCTCTAAAATTAGAAAAACACCCAAGAAAAGTTTTATTAGTGTAAATTTTTTCTGTCAAAGGGGTATTTTATAAAAAAATAAGCAAAAATAAGATTTTACGCAAAACATGATAGTTGAAAAATAAATAAATATATTGACATTTTGTAAATTGAATAATATAGCATACAACCTTATCTAGGGAATAGACTCTTATTTTAGGTAATATAACTTTTACGTGGGAAGTTATTGTGTTTCAAACTTCTATACGTTGAAATTTTCCTTAAAAGCTATTGTGATTTTTACTTTATTGATGTATAAAAAAATTTCTACTCAACCAAAATCTTAAGAAATGTCTATTCCCTGTATAAGTATTTAAAAAACATATATATAAAATTTTTATTTCATTCAAGCATAACATCATTTGATAAACCAGCATATTTTGTGGAACATTTTGTTACATTTGCCACCCCCCGCTGAAAATAACACCAACTTTCTTTCCCTATTGGGCATTGACCATGCCTCGGTTTCTTATCACTTGATGCACAGTGATATAACGCAGCAATTACATTTTGCTGCATGGCATTTAAGTTACCGAGAGACATTGCTGCGAACAGCAATTCCGTAGTAGTTTTGAAGTCTGTCGATAAAATTATCAGTTAATTTGCCTTTATCAGATAGTCCTTTAGTTTTAGTTTTCACAGACGTGAGCCCACTCTCTTTTGTACATGGCTAATGCACTCAAACATGGTCACACTGTTTATTCCATAAGTGTCTTTCACACTCATAAAAGCTTTTGAGTCACCATCCCCATAATATTGAGTGTATTGAAGTCTGCGTTTTTTTTCTCATCGAAGAAATATTCAGGAAGCCCCCACAATTTCCATTTTTGATGAAGAGCCTGTGCTGTTACACTGACATATGTGGTCGGCTTTTGACGACTCATAATCAAAGTTTCTTGACATAGTCTGAAGTCTCTTACATGTAGGACAGTAGGACGATATAACTTCTATGTCTAACACCTTACCAGTATCAACTGTTATTGAAGTAACACAGTCATTCATAGATGTATAGCCTCTTCGCTGCCATGTGCCATTCACCGATATGCCACATTTTACAATATCAGATGAGAGATTTTGTTTTTTCTCCACAATTTTGGTAGCAGCTTTTATCATGGATTCCTCAGCTTCTTCCCGAACCACTTTTAAAAGCTTTGCTTCCTGATTTTTGTAAGCAGTTTTGGTTAGTCGAGGCAAATTTAATGTTGAGCATAATTTAAATGCTCCAGCAAAATATTTGCCTATCTGCCGCATACCATATACAAGCCTCGTATTTATGACAGGTGCATTTACAACTTTTTTTGATGAAGCAAATGCAAAGAAAAAGTCACAAGACTTACATTTTAGTGTAAAATTGGAGCACAATCCATATCTGGAATCCTCAAATAGTTCTACTTTTTCAGCAAAACATTTTGGGCAGCAAAGTTGAGCAAAAGCTTCCACAATAAGTTCAATGTCAACGATTCTGTTACCAAACACAGGACCAGGTATTTCTTCTGCAGTTAACAAACTCTCATTTCCTTACTTTGAAGAGCTAGCAGTACATTCAGGAACTGCTGAAGTGATGTTATTTTTCGAAGTTTTTGTAAATTTATTTCCATAAAATTTCCGCTTGCGCTTTCTAGCAATACTTTTAACCATTTTTAAGTTAAAATAAAACAGAATAAAAACAATCAAATAAACTTTTTTACGCTGTCGGTTCTTTCAAAAAGAAAATCAGACGCACATGTAAACAAAGTCAAAACAACAAACTTGCTGCCAAGTTTTCAATATAAAGAGGAAAAATGTATTTCCAAATACATTTATATTTATTCTTAAATGTTCCATTTTAATTTCTGACTAAGTATTTGTATATTAATTATAATATTTCATGTCATATAGCATGAAAGAGAAACGTAAACAAACAACTCGGGGCACTTCCAGTTAGCAGAAAACCATTTCGGGTCCGAGAAATTTATGATTAAGTAGTATTTAGAAAGCTGTAACTCGGCTTCTATAATTAAGATAGAAACAAAATTTAAACAGATTTACAAAGATAAAAGATTGAATTTTAATATAAGATCAAAAATAAAAAATCGATATTTTGACCAAAAATTGAGTTTTAAAGGTGTTCTGTCACCTTAAAAATGGGATGTTTTTGCTTACACAAAATGCATGCATATACAGAATTGTTAGATTTTATAAAGAATTTTTTTTTATTTCTATCTTGTATAAACATTGGTTTTACGAAGGTATTTTTATTTATATTGCTTAAAATTTGAGCGCGTTTTTCTAAAAATAAAATGAAGTCATCAAATTTAGGAACTTCGTTTGAATTAAGGCTGCATTTAAAAGTCTCTTTATATAGTTTTTGAAGAATGATGTTTAAGATTAAAATGTCCGAAAGATTGTTTCTTTCAAATTCTAATACTTTCAAAGCACGTATGTTTTCGTTTACATCATCAGTTAAGTTTCTTAAGTCTTTTGCTGATTCATTATTTAATTTCGCTATGTTTAAGGTTGACTTTTTACATGCGTTTCAACTACTAAACGTTTATTTTCATAGCGTTATTCTAAAGATTTAAATCAGTGTTTCTCAAACTGTGGGGTGCGCCCCTTTGAGGGGGCGTGATAACCCTGCGAGGATGGCGCGAGCATATTGAAAATATAAAAGATTTGAAAAAATAATGTTTTGGAATGAAGTAAAACAAAATGCTTTCTGACATAATAAGAAATACACATTTACACTGATGTAATTTATGTATATCATCTAGTGATCATCAACAATAAAAGATTCCTCTTCAAACGCTCATTAGCTGTATCTTTTTGATCCTATTACCAAATAAAAAACGAGATTTTGTTTGCTTTACTGTAATCCCACGATGAGAGATTTTTTATGATGTTTATTTTTTTTAACCCCTAAAATACTAATTTTGATTATCATATATTTGACCTTCAAACTTACTGGTATGTTTCACTCCGTCTCTTTTTCTTTTAGGTTAGGTAAGTTGTAAATAATATTTTTCTGTTGCTTTTTTTCCCCATGTGAATGAGTTTTATGATATATGGATAAGCATATTGAGCACTCTGAAGGATTATTTGGCCGAGATGTATTTTATGAGTATTTTGAAACATATAACGCATAATGGAAAACGTTTTACACAATTATTTTTTTAGAACTGCAGAGTCAACCCAGGCTCACGAAATCGTTAATTCTGGGAAAACTGTTTATTCGTTAACAGTGGCTTTAACAGTATCCTCCTATTAGACAGTTTTAATGGGAACTAAAATGAATTTGTCACACATATGCCTCATTTTTGAGAGTGTCAAACGTTTTTTTTACGATCAAATTGCTAGTTTTGATCGAATTCCCTGCGCGATGACTTTTGTTCAAAAATATTTTCTATGAACATGCTACACTTTCACCCATGAACAATTTTGTGATTTTGATTGCTGTGTTGTACGACTTATTATGGTTTATAAATGTAAATGAGCAGAATATAAAAAATTGGCACCTGTGTGATCTCTATTGAAGGAAGTTGAAACTGAACAAGCAATTGAAGAACCTACTGAAATAATGCATATTAATCAAGATAGCGAAACTAAGTATGAGAAAAGTGATAGACATGAAACGTTTGAGTTGAATTGAAATTTTCAAATGCTGCCTAAAGAACTCTATGAAGAAAACTTTGAATCCACAAATGTAGCACTTCGCCTTGTCAAAAAGACACAAAGAAGAAACAGTTCAAAATGCTATTTGTAGATCATCAAACGACAGGAAAACTATAATAACGTGAACAAAATATGACAGTTTTGCTGGAAAATAATGTTCCTGAATTGTTAGCGAAAAGTGTCTGTGATTTATGTCCTTTATTAAGGACACGCACATCTGGAACATTTTCTTTAGTTTTATTGGATTTTTTCTCAAATTATCAAAGAAAAATTGAAAAGTCCTTGAAAGTAGGTAAGTATATTTTCTCTTAATTAAATTATTCACTGGAACTGTGATTTTTATCGTGTATAGTATAAAAATAATTATAAAATAAAGTATAGTTTAAAAACTAACTAAAAAACACGCTTGTATAGTGAATCAAACTAAAAAGTAAAAAAATAAAAATATATATAACTTAAAAGTATAATATACAAAATTTAATACTTATCTTGTTAATTTGTGTACGGTTTAAAATTATGATCGCATTGCAGTTTTAGCGCCAAAGTGCATTACTTTTGCTTTCAATGCATTATTATTTCTTTGAGGGGGCGCGATAAAAATTATGATTGAAAATTGGGTCACCAGTAGTGAAAGTTTGAGAACCACTGATTTAAATAAAGATGCAAATGAATCGCTAATAGTCTCTAAATTCTTTGCTTCAGATGATAATGCAGCTTTAAGATAATGCAATTTTTGCTCTGTGTGTGAGGAGAGTTGCGAATTTCTTGAAATAATGTTATTAAATTGTATTTTAAAGTTGCTTCATTCTTCGTATTTTCTCGAAAACATTGGTAAGGGGATTTCTGGGAGTTTTACTGATATAACTTTGGTTGTTTTTTATCTGAACATACTTGTGTGAATTTGAAACATTTAAATTGCATTTACGACATTTGATGTACGATTTAATTTTAAATTTTATGCTAATAATTTTTTCCGAATATTCTTCGGATACGTTAAGTTCAGTATTGAACTCAGAAACATCTACTATTAAATTTTCCATTTCTGCATTAAGTTATTTCAATGAGAATTCTTTTTCGATTAGTTGATCTTGTATTTCTAAGATATTATCTACATCATCACTGTTATTTTCAATGTAATTTGCAATTTTCGTAATTAGTTTTGTTACGGCCAATCGTATAGGCGCTCTTTTATTTCTAATTTTTTCAACTGGATTCATTTTGACTTTTGCGGTATTAGACAATGATATATAATTTTTGCAATGAAATAAACAATCGAGGTATGAAATTGGCTTACCTCTATTTAACTCTCCAAGCGGTCTGCACGTAAAATTCCGCCATTCCAGAGATGCTTTTTCTGCCTTCAAGCAAGATTCCCAAAAGCGGCCGAGCCGCATTCTTAACAGTTCTGCTCAACCGCTTTTGAGAACCCCACCTGAAAGCAAAAAAAAATATGTGCGGTGCATTTTTGAAGCATCTCCAAAATGGCAAGACTTTAAGTGCAGACCACTTAGCGGGTTAAATGTGGAGCCTGGCGAGAAGAAATCAAATGAATAGTATGCAATTGATGTGTTCTTGCGAGAGAATGAAAACACTTGGTGTGATGAGCGTTGAATGCAAACGAAGGCGCAAGCAAGCGAGGGAACGCAGTCCTTTTTATGACCTTTGACTCTGTCGATGGTGTGGATGTCTTTGCGACGTTGGAACAACTTTGGGCGTTGTTCTTCGAAATTAAGCAAATATTGCGTATGTATAATTTAGTTTAAAGCCTTAAATGCGGATATCCATAAGTTGCTGAAGATTTGCGCAGCCGACGGACCAAATATTAATGAGCGAATGGTACTGTATTTAATTAAAAATACGAGTTTTAAGGTATAAATATTTATTGTGACTGCTTTGTGCAGTGTCTCCAGTATAAGAGTGCGTGCAAGTGTGAGTGAGCGAAGTGGGGGTGACGATCACAGCGCCAACATATGCAATGAATTTAATTCGCCATAAATTTCTGGCAGTCAATAGGGAAAGGATAGACACAATAAATGTATATGTGGTGCCGACCACTGTTGCCAAGCCATAAGATAGACAGTGTTCTGTTCTGAACATTTCTGCGCATGCCTGAGAGCACTCTCATTGTTGTTGTATTGTTATAGTTAAAATAATAATAATAAAATTAAGCTCTAACTTAACACAATATAATTATGTTATTAAAGGTAAATTTTCTCCGGTTGCATAATCTTTGAAAGTATTGATAATTTCTTGATATAAATACATGTAAAGAGTTTGGTGATATCGTGGGGCATCACCACCGGGTGCCACGTGTGAGGCGTAGGCAATATATGCCATATTGCTCTCAGAAAAATCGTAATTGCTTTTCTAAATCTACAAAAGAAACTCTCCCCATGAAAAAAAATTGAGCTTTGTACATGTGATCGATGTACAGGGACAAACTCTATAAATTTCTAGTTTCCCATTATTTATGCTATTTTTGTCACAGTTCTATAGTCTGCATACTGACTAAAAAACCAGTTATTTTTCTGCTTTGTTTTTAATACCTGTTTTTAATAGCACAATCAAAACATATTAATAAGAGTTGATTACCAAATTTACACTCGTTTTTTTTTATCTGAATTATCCAAACAAAATAATACCTTCCTTAGTAATGCACTTGTACGCAAATAGACAAATTATATTTTTTTCATGACAATAATCAATCTTATTGTTACTGAAATCTATGAACGGTGGGAAAACCGTTATAGCTATGAACCTTTTTTTATTAAAATCTGCAAATTTAAGAGAAATCGTAATAGTAAAATACGATATTTCAGATTAGCTTATTTGATTTATTTGTCCTTCAAACTATGTAATGCTTTAAAATCCCTAGATGTTCGAATAACTTTCATTAATAAATCTCGTAACTCTTCATACTTTCATGGAGTTTGAAAAGGCATGTGACACATATGGAGTCAATTCATCACTGTCTGAAAAGAGAAAAATAATCAACTGATTGAACTTCTCACTTCCATCTGTTTTCGTTTCAGTAGCTATTGCTGACACCCAACGTTTGATAGATCTTTTTGTTTTTTCTTGAAAAGATTTTGGCAGATGTCCCAAAGAGTGATGTTTGTCGTTTCAATTTATTCTCTTATTCCTTTTATCCTGAAAATAAAGTTCAATAAAGCTGAAAATATTTTCAACAAAGAAACAAGTAATATAAAAAAAAATTAATTCAATTCCTACTTAGATCATCAAAGAAAAATTTTATTTTAGCTTTTTTATTAAATAGTTACAATTAATATAAATATGTATATACATATAACAGAATCACAACATTAGGAGGTAATAAATTTTATAAATTATCATTGAAGTATCGTATTGTGTGTGTCATCCAAAACAATCGTGTATATAAAATAACGTGAGAAAAAACCTTTTCACGTTTTGACACAAGTCGCCAAAAAGGTTGCTAAGTCGTCAAAAATGATGCCAACATGGCTGTATTTGTAATTCCTTAAATGATTAGTTTTAATCAACTAATTTTTATTAATTATAATTAAATTTCTTTCTTGTCATCCAAATTAATCATATATAAAATTTCAGCTTAATTCAGCGCTTTAAAATGTATTTTATTAACGATTGAAAATTCCACCAA